>CM076580.1:310045110-310248118 GCA_034641835.2 Pinus albicaulis | reverse complement strand
ATTCAAAAATAAAATAAATTTATTCATTTTACTTTAAATTAATTTTTAAAAGTGAAATAAATTTAATATTCATATATTTTGTATAAAATAAACTAATAAAACTTTCATAATAAATTATTTATATAAAATATTTGTAGCCACCCATCGTAAGAAAGGAGAGAAGGTGCCACTATTAATAGTTTATATTATGATCTTTTAACTATTTATTATGCATTTTTTTTTATCACATAATTTTTTCATACATATAAAAATATTTCAAAATTTAAGAATAATAGAAAATTATTAAAACTCATAAAATTATTTTTAATTTATAAAATCAAATTTAATTCGATAATATTTTTTATAAAATTTATTTTAAAATTTATATTGATTTAATTTAAGTGAAAATTATTTGTTTTTTGTAAATTATTTACAGTATATTAACAAAAATTGATTACATAAAGTATAAACAAAGATGCGTGGAGAGAAATGGTTCATATGGGCAACATAGAAATTATATTGATTTAGCTAAAAAGTATTTTTTTTGGTAAATGATTTTCATTATATTAACAAAAATTGATTACATATATTACAAGAAAATATGCTTAGAGAGATATGGCTCATAGGCCCCAAAGAAATTTGGATTATTTACAGAATTGCGAATTTTATTTTTTTGAAGGCGCTTTCTTGATTTTTTTTTTTTTGCCGACGAAATGTACAATCAAAAGTTCGGCTGAACTTTTTATAAAAGTTCGACCGAATTTTGTTTGTCGTTAAAATTAATGGAACGAGGCACCGATAAAAGTTCGGCCAAACTACTATAAAATTTCGATAGAACTAAAATGTGTGCAACTATGCTGTAGCTTAGCTCTGAACACATTTCTTCAACTTTGGATGGTTAAACTCCATCAAATTTTATGAATTAACTTTCATAACGAAGAATAGCATTTGCATAATTCAATCTACTTTCAGCAGATATAACTTTTATGAAATTCCATAGATATTTACTAATTTTAACTAATTTTATAATAAAATGGGTGCAAAAAATTTCTGAAGGTCATTATGATTCAGTGAAATCAAAATTTTGTATCTCCCAAAATACCCTGTAAAAAAATTGAAAATTTTATGGTGCATTACATTGGTCCATCGTCTATAATTGGTAGTTTTTAGATTTTTATTTTACAACTAATATGTTGAGAAACTTTAGTTCAAACAATTCTATTAATTATGACATGCATAAGTTGGTTTCGTAAATATAACGATACCGAACTTGAATTTGCCTAGATTATTGCAACACTTTTTTTTTCTCAAAAACACCAAGTTATAAATGAATACATCAACGCTCTACATCGTGACATTTTATGAATCCCTTGATTGTTAAAGAACACACACTCAGAGAATTGGTAAATTAACATATCAAATATGAATAAAAAAATTCCAAAAAATAATAATAGAAAGCTAACAAAATTTCTCACAAGTTTTATTTTTATCATAAAATGAAATTCTAAATAGGAATTTTTTTTAGCTTAAGTTGAAGAACTTCTAAAAAATGATATTTTTTTCTCAAAAAAGGACAAAAGGTGTAACCCAACTTCAAATTTTCATGCACGGGCCACATAAAGATGCAAAAGGGAGATCATCTACTCTAGAAAGGGGAAACGAGATAGTCAACCCAATGAAAGAATGTTTGATGCCATTATTACAAATAAGAGATGAAAAAGTAAAAACCAAAAGAGATGAGCATAGTGTTTGCTGGAGAGATTCTAACTGTTTCTATTCTAACACCTAACCTTGAGAAAAATAGAAGAAAAAACATACCATATAGAAAATTAGACCAGGTCATGTTGATTTTTCACCACATGAACCTCAGGGAGCATGGACTAACTACCTCGGTGTGCTCACTCCATTGGTTGGACTAGAAGAATCAACATTTTTATGGTCGGAAGGGCTTCTGACCTTCTTCGAGCGGTTCTTCCATGATTAAACAACCAAAGAGACTGGTGTGATGAGGAGAGGATTTCTCACTAACCAGTTGGACATCCATGGAATATATTAAGTCTCCCAATGACCCGTGAACCTGAAATTTATGCCCAACACTAGCATAAACAGTGGATTCCAAAGAGGACCCAAGAGGGACCGAAATTGATGCAAACGGAGAAGGAAAGGAAGAAGAGGGAAGTTATGGAGGGAATTCCATACCAAGGTCAGAGGAGAGATGGAAGAGGGAGTAATATATGTGGCAAGTGTGCGCATTGGCTTCAAAAATACTCCTGGAAACACTATTGTGCTCGAATTCCTTAGTCAAGAGGTGGTAGGAAAGGAGATTATGAAGCTCCCAAAGAGAATTTCTCACTGGTCAACCCTCCTTAGATTCCATATATGTGGCATGAATCTAAAGGTGTTTAGGGATCATTGTCGAAAATATCCAAATCTTCTTCAATCATTGGCGCTGTGGGTGGGAAGCCACACCCCTACCGATGACCACCATGACGAACTCGCCCACTTTCCTAAATCACTTATTCCAGTCAGAAGGTGATGAAATTAATTGGAGGCACACAAATAGTAGAAGCCAAGGGAAAAAAGTAGGCATGAATACAAGACTAGGAATAAAGAAAAATGACCAAAGAGGAAGGAGGAACACTCCAAAATGTAGGCATGTAGATGTCATAAATGCATATAATGTTGGGAAGGAATGTATTAAGATAAAGTGTGTGAGGATGCATTGGAGTATAGTAATTAAAGGATGGCAGGTACATAGGTAGACGGGCCATGGAGAGAGGTTTCCAAGTGTAGGGTCGATTCATGTCAAGCTTGAGGAGGAAGGTGGAAGCACCCCGATCCAGGTGTAAGTGAAAATGAAGTTTAAGATACAATAAGTTATACATTACAAGTTATACATATTATTATATTTATTGTTTATTTATTAAACATTCATATTTTTTAATCATAAGTTATAAGTTATAAGTGTATTATAAAATTAAGCTCGACTTTTTGTATTAATTATTTTTATTCAATTTTAGTTTATAAATTTTTAAAAGAAATTTTTTTTTAGGTGTAAAGTTTTTTATTATAAACAATTTGAAGAAAATTTTTGTACCAAAAGAATTTGATCCATCTCAATGCTTGATATACTAGAAATTGAGATGGAGCTATATTGTTTTTAATAGCTACAGTCTCTTTAAAAAATTCAAAAGATTATATATATATATATATATATATATATATATATATATATATATATATATAATGTTTCAAATTAATTTTTATTATTTGAAATTAAAAAAATATATATATAATGTAGAAAATACTATTAATAAATTTCTTCAAACTTTACATAAGAAATAAGGTGAATATACTAAAATGTATATAATAAGTCATATAAAAATTATTATTTCAATTTTCTTATTTTCTTATAATGGTTATTGTTTCTATGTCTATATATCATTTATATGAGGAGAGAAAGGTTATTGAAATCAAAGAAAATTCAAACCTTTAACTTAATATATTGTAGCAAAAAGCACACCTTACATCTCTTTATTCCCTATATTAATATTGTTTTCTCCTTATGAGTCATTGTGAATTCATGAGACCTTAAGAAGAACCCTCTCTTGAAACCAATCTTGAAACGTATAGAACGTGGTCTAAATAATGAATACTTATAAAATCCAAGGAAATATTAACTAATGGAACCATATCTCCTCGATTTGTTCTTTAAATTACAGAGGTTTTCACAACCTTTTTGTTTTGGTTGGATAAACTTGGAATTTTTAATTCATGTGAACCATTTCTATGAGTTTTTAAGCATATAGGCACACTATCATCTAGAAAAGTGGCACTTGTATTACCTTGTTTTTCACCATACATTCTCTATAATTGAAATTGTTAAAATCGTATGAGATTTTGCTGTGTTTTCCATAATATTTACTTGTGATTTAGAACTCATGTGAGAATTTTCCTCGATCATTTTTTAGATCACTATCTCAAACAATAATACCCCTTTAGTGTTTCATTACTATATTTATTTATTGAATGTAGTAATTTTCCTACAATTATATCTATTTTTTCATTTGAGAGTAGTGATCAAGTTTTATTGAAATAACTTGTATCTACCTATTTAAAAAAAAAAATCAATTTGACAAATGAAATAAAATAAAGAAATCTATTCATTATAGAAACATTGAATTCAATACACTATATTAAATGCAATGCATTTAACCTGTCTCATTACTATATTTATTTATTGGTAAGTGCAAAAATTAAATTACATTTTGAACCAATAATATTATGACCAGACTCGTTGGATAGCATATTTTTACATAGTATACATCGAAATGTCCTATAGGTTGAAATGTGCCATAAATTAGATTTTCCAGAGTCCATTTAAAAGAAAGAAAGGTACGGTGAAAATAAATTAAAACTAGAGAGAGCAGGCATTGAACAATATAAACACACAAAACAAAAATATCTGTATTACTCTATATCTCCGTTATACGAATACATCACAATATTTATAGTGCTGTTGAGATCCAACCACTTCTAAATATGAATAGGGAGGTTGAGATATTCTCTCAACATCCACCTACAAATCTGAAACTAATTCTAATATGACTATGGAAGAATTATCTTCCAATACTCCCCCTTAATTCTTACATACATAATAATAAAAATTATCTTCGTCTCACTGGTCTTCATTAGCAACTCTACCCACTCTGCAGTCTTCAGGATTCCGCTCTTTCTTTCTTCACATCTTTGAGCTTACCTTTCAACCCATTTAAAGTACACTTGCTTATGACCATCAATGCTGAATTTGTAAGATTAAAGATTCTTGACACCCCCGAAGAAGAGTCTCGACACTGAACTACCCTATGGAAATATTTCTATCTATGAAATAACCTCGAAGAATAAATTTCAATAGTCTATAGGAAAATATTCTAGGTACAGAATATGATCAGCGATCAATCCTATAAAGTGACCTTTACAGACAAGGATCTCATTGTATAACCTGTAACCGATGCTCTTGAAGCCCGAAGCACAACAAGATCCATCAGCGTATAGCAAATTCACACAATCAAATTATCCAATTGTTCTCTTGGCACCGAAGAACGTCGAGAACAACTAATTTAAATGATGCTAAATTGTTCAATAATTGGTTCTGCACTACACAAATCTCACAACAAAAAATTCATAATTCTACATATTAACAAGCTACACACTCCACCAACACAATTCTTCTCCCATGAATAATACTCCCCCGTTGTTCCCAATCAAATTTGCTGCTTTCTTGACAGAAATTAAATATAGCATACATAACCAGCAATTTCGACCCACCACTTTCCAAACAACCGCCGCTGTCATTGTCATTACTGCTCATCATCATAGCAAGCCGAGCCGCTGAAGTGCAGCCCAAAGGGAATATATCTCCTACAACGAAGTTCCTTGCGTCACTGTGGTACAGATCGAGCAGGTATTCTTTATATTTGGTGAGCAGCAACTTCAAAAAATCGGGAGGAGATATGGTGTTCTGGTAGGTTTGGTTGGTGAGGTAAAAGGCAATGTCGTTGGCTCCAACTTGAATTGCGTATAACGACTTGGACAGCACCAAACCACCACCCACTTTCATGGTGGCTGACACATTTTTGAATTGAGTTATTTGAACACTCATTGGGATTATATTCAGATGTTTTCCTGTAGAGTCTAGAAATCCGCTTCCCCCGGATGCGAAATTAACACCTTCTGAGAAGTTTGCTCCTGGATGTAGATACGGAGGCGGGAATTCCAGCTTCAGTGCTCGAATTGGGTATGTAGTTGTTGGTACCTACATCTACAGTGGAATCTGCCCGCTGCATCCGCAGCCGAATCTGCGCGCTGGAAAAATGTTTCACCGTAGGGTGGAAAATCTGCCCGAGCGCTCGAATTGGGTATGTAGTTGTTGGTGCCTGCATCTGCAGCCAAATCCCCAAATACGAAGAGTGCAAGAACTGGTTCGAGAATTCTTTGGCTTGTGCGAAAGAGAAGTGGAGTTCACCCACTCCTCTAAACTCAGAATAGTTCACACACGTTGTTCAAACATTGACGAAATTGTTGGCCTTCGTGTCTTTATCACTCGATTTCTAAGTGAGACGGCGTTATGAGAATTCCAGAGACCATACAGTCAATTATCCCTTCCATGGCAATGAATGACGTTCCCAAGTTTCAACGAGACCTGTTCATTGTAAAAAAACAAAACGCTCTTCCAGGAATTGTTCACCTGCATATCTATACAAATCAGTCAGTCTAGATCTCAACGAAACTCAACTAACCCACAAGCACTGATTACCGAAAGAGTTCAGCTCCTACACAGTATACATGAAGCGATTTACTGTCTCACAGCGCATATCAAATAATGGATGTCAGCTCTCCTCCACGCATAACGATTTTCACATCGCTGCACTTATAAAATCAGAAATAGAAAACAAACACACATCTTCCTGGCTTTCCCGTGAGGGAATTAAGCCAGCACCGGCTCTAATACCAAATTAAAATTAGACAGAGAAGCTATTGCACACAGAAATACACACAAATAATATAATCTATTACTCTATATCTCCATTATACGAATACATCAAAATATTTATAGTGCTGTTGAGATCCAACCACTTCTAAATATGAATAGGGAGGTTGAGATATTCTCTCAACATCCACCTACAAATATGCAACTAATTCTAATATGAGTATGGAAGAATTATCTTCCAATAAAATAAGGTTATTAAGAGTAATAGTTAGAATACTAAAACAAAGTTTTATATCAATAATCCCATAATCAAAAGTTTTAGGAAAATCAAGTACAAATGCAAGCTTGTTTTCTAGATTCTAAAATAAAAATATCTTTATTACTCTATATCTTTATCACACGAATACATTCACAATATTTATAGTGCTGCTGAGATCCAACCACTTCTAAATATGAATTGGGAGGTTGAGATATTCTCTCAACATCCACCTAAAGATCTGCAACTAATTCTAATATGAGTATGGAAGAATTATCTTCCAATAAAATAATATTGTAAGAGTAATAGTTAGAATACTAAAACAAAGTTTTAGATCAATAATCCCATAATCAAAAGTTTTAGAAAAATCAAGTACAAATGCAAGCAGTTGTCTAGATTATGTTCTTATTGGAAGCTCCTTATTGGAAGCTTGTTAAAGGTTTAGGAAGAAATCTAATTCTACATAATGATAACTATTTATATGAACAAATAGAACAAACTCAAAAACAGTTACATTAATAAGAACTCATAACCTAGTAATGGAATTGTATTATTAATTTCATTCGATTTTAGGTAATATGATTATAATTATAGTTTCTTTATTTTATAAATTTCATTTGGTTTTAGGTATGATCATAACTTTAACTTCAGTTCGTTTACTTTAGTTTTCACTTTGTGGTTTAGTTATTACTTAATTTTTTTTTTTTGTAGTTTAGACTAATCTTAATCTTTCCATTTGTTTCTCCTCCCATCCCATCCCTTAGGTTTTAGGCACGGCCTTACATACGAGTGCCTTAATATATACACCCCATCACCTACGGCTTTACACCACGTGGAGTAGTTATTACTTTAATTACTTTTAATTTTAATTTTAATTTTTTACTTCAATTTTTATAATAATTTAGTTTAGTTTTACTTCATAACTTTATTTTGATTCTTAGTTTATATATATATTAAACTTTATCTATAATTTAGTTTGAATGATTGATTTTTTTACTTTATTTTTCCTTAGTTGTATTATTAATATACTTTGATATAATTATATTTTAGCTTTTAGGTCGTAGTTTAGTTGAATAATTGCAATTATTTACTTTAATATTTTTTTTAAAAAATTGGTTGAATTATTGATTCTATTCAATTTTGATTAATGCGATTATAACTTAATTTTTTTTTATTGTTGTTTTAATCTTTTTAGTTTTAAATGTGATTTAGTTATTACTTTAGTTTTATTATTTCAATTATTTTTTTTATTTATAATAATTTAATTTTCCTCTCAAGTAGAGCATTAGTTTTAATTTTAATTAATATATTTTATATTATTAGTTTTTATTTATTTTGTAGTTAAGTTTGAATTATTAATTTTTTTTACTTTATTTAGTTGTATTATTAACTTCATTCAATTTTAGTTAATATGATTATAAATTAGATTTTTATTTATTTTTGTTTTAAATGTGATTTAGTTATTACTTCAGTTTTATTCACTTTGGTTCCATTATTAATTTCATTCCATTTTAATTGATATCATTATAAATTAGGTTTTTAGTTTTTTTTAATTTTAAATTTGATTTAGTTATTATTTTAGTTTTATTCAGTTTTGTTGTATTATTAATTTCATTCAATTTTAGTTAATGCGAATATAAATTAGATTTTTAATTTTTTTTTTTAAATTTTGAAATGTGATTTATTTTACTTAGTTTTTAATTTTTAGCTTAGCTTGTTACTTCAATTTTTATAATAATTTAATTTAGATTGACTTCATAATTTTATTTCGCTTTTTAGTTTGTAGTTTTATTTGAAAAATTTATTTTACTTTGGTTGCATTATTAATTTCATTTACTTTTAAGTAATATGATCACAATTTATTTAAATATACTTTTAGTGTAGTTCTAAATAGAGTCTTCTTATTACTTTAGTTTTAGTTTTATTTTAATTACTTGTAGTTTTTTTTTTTTTTTCTTTAAATTTTTATAATAATTTTGTTTAGTTTAACTCTATAATTTTATTTTGATTCTTAATTAATATATTTTTATATTATTACATTTTAGTTTTTTGTTTAGCTTGAATGATTGATTTTTTTACATTATTTTTTAGTTGGGTTGTATTATTAATTTTATTAAGTTATTGTACATTTATTTTAGTTATTGTTAATTTTTAATTAGTTTTGTTACTTCAAATTTTATAATAATTTAGTTTAGTTTAATTTTATTTTCATTCTTAGTTAATATATTTTTTATTATTACTTTTTAATTTGTAGTTTAGTTTGAATTATTGATTTTTTACTTTGGTTGTATTGTTAATTTAGTTCATTTTTAGGTAATATGATTATAATTTATTTAAATATATTTTTATTTTTATTTTTTATTACAAGATATGGACCATGATCCCTATGGAAATAGGCGAATTTTGAGGATGACCTAATTTCATGGATGACATGGGACTTATGTGAAGAAAGATGAAATAAGACACAAACTTTTAAGCCAATCACATGGTAATTTAATCAAAATAACAAATATTTTAATGATTTATAAAATTAAATATTAAAACTTGTAATAGTCAATACTAAACTACTATTGATCAAGAAACAAATTTACTTTTATATTCCTACCTTAACTAAGACTAATAAATATTTGAATACTTATCATAAATAAATTTTTATAAATATTTACTAACTATTTAATTTATATAACTATACCACACTACTTTATAAATTTATATAACTATACCACACTACTTTATAAATGATATTAATATTTTAATATATAAATTTTAATGATTAATACACTGAATATTTTAAAGACATAACAGTTGTAACGACATAACGTTGGCTGATTACATTGAGGCATGGCAATGTATATCATTAGAAGTTTAACATTAATTTGAAGTTCGACCTACATGTTTTACAAACTCCATTCCTAAATTGCTATGTGGGTGTTGAAAACGCATCAACGCGACAAAAATTCATAAATAATATATATATTCATAAATAATATATGTGTATGTGTGGGGGCATAGTTTAGGTTGAATTTAGTTTTTAAAATTTAAATTTTACATAAAAAAAATTAAATATGAGAGTAACTTGTAAAGAAAAGGAATCTGATCGGACATCAAATTTAATGCACTTTCAATAACAGTATTTCATAATTAAATAAGGGAGAGTAAATGGCAAAGTGTTCCGCTAATTTTAATGCAATTTTAACAACAATATTATATATATATATACTAGCATTTGCCCCTAAGGGTGCAAAGGTACACCGAAGGAGTAGACTTTGTATTAACTCTTGTGCCTATCAAAGAGTTCGGCTTAGTCGTGTGTGTTTTGTTTGAGATTAACAATTGATATTTTCGAATAAATTAAATGTTAAGAATAATGGAATACTATTTATAGTTTAAATAGTATTCACATAATTATATTAACCCATTCCATTATTACTATGAGATCAAGCTTTAGTTAAACACTATGGCTTGGTTCAAAAGGCTATATTAAGGTTATTCACATAATTATATTAACCCATTCCATTATTACTATGGCATCAAGCTTTAATTAAAAAAATTTAAATATTAAATTTAAAAACAATTATTGAAAAAACAAATAAATTTTAAATATAAAAATTAAATTTAAAAATATATATACTAAACTTTATTAAATTAAAAAAATCATTAATATTAACATCAAAAATAAATAAATTAAAAACAAAAAATATTAAATTTTAATAAATAAATAAATTGATAAATAAATTTTAAAATAGAAGGAAAAAAAAATTAAAGTTAAAATTTAAAAAAAAGGAATACAAATTAATTAAAAATAAAAAAGGGCAAAATTAAATCAATTTAAAAAATAAAAAGGGCGGATTGCCCTATTCCGCACCGGCTCTCGACATTGAGCGGTATTCATGGGTCGGGCAGCGATTCCATAGGGAATCTGCCGCGTGTCCCAAGTGGTTTTATTAACGTGAAATTTCGCGCATTAAAGTCCGACGGGGGACGCGCAGCGAAATGCACCCAAACCGTTGATCGGGGCGAAGGAGATCGGACGGCGGGAGCGGGAGGAAGACGTGCCAAGTTTAATGAATAAGAATGGGAATTAACCAAAGGTCTGACCCTGTGCGCAAGTATGCAGAGCAATGATCTGATTTAGAAGTGACTCAATAAATGGATCTGGTCGAAGTACATTGGAGACCTGTGGCAGTCAATGGTTGAATTGTGCATCTGTAGCAGGTCATGACCAATCTTCAATGGACTCGTGAGAGGCTATTTGTGGCAGAGCTTGTTCATTTTACTATTTTAAGCCGAAGTTAGGCAAGCTTATGAGATCAATTTGTGATGTACAATGATGTGGTCGTGGATCTATTGCAAGTTGACTATTCCCCTGTAGATCGATCTGTCTCTTGCGATTCAAAACTAGTGTGTGCAGACCATGGTGAAATAAGTCCCCGTGATGTGTCTTTTGTTCTGGCACAAGACTCTGAATTCAATCTTTGTCATGATCCTGCGAGGAGACACTTACAGATGAGAGTGATTTGAGAACAGAAACTTAATATTAGCAACAACAATTCATCTACAAAGAACGCTAAGATTATATTTTTTTTTCTGTTTTTCTAAACAAAAACCACAATAGAAGTGGCGTTAAGCGTCTGGTTCCATGAGAAATTTAGAACAAATTGACAGCCCCTGGAAATCGCGCGCGGCGTCTATTCCAGAAAACGGAGCTTAAATCCTCGAAGAGCGCCGTCCAGATGAAGGGATAGATAAAGGGATCTACGGGGCTTTTATTTGAACTGCCCGTATTCTCAAATTCGCGAGTCTAAATGGACGAAAATGGGATCCATCGGTAGGGGATAAAATGGACTACGCAACCCAGATGATGGCCTAACTATTTAAGATTTCAGGCAGAAGATACAGATCCTGCCCCTCACACCGGAGCTCGCTGAATTCTTAGTCCATGCCATGGAAAATCTCCACGTCGCGCTACGGGAGCTCGGCCTTGGCGCCGCGGGGTTCGAGCGCCATGGATAAACTCGTGCTCCTAGGCGGGATAAACTCAACCCCCGAATAACATAAACTCAATCCATTTTACGTATATTATATCGGCGAATAATCTCGAGTGATTCGATGCGGAACTCGGCCCAAAATTGTGGAAAGGACGTGGCTCTAAAAAAAACCAGAATTCCAGCGAGTGCATAACGGTCGGCCCGGATTCCGAAACCAATCTTCGGCCACTTATAACCATGATTGAGGCAGAATTTGGTCCTCTATCGGCTTAGATACACACCGGCGAAATGGGGATGACGGCCGGCAAATAGGAGGAGTAACTCGACCACTATTGGAGACCTCCACAAACAGAGAAAGGTGGAAAATGAGAAATCGCATTGTAAACCATCGATTTGGCGGAGAATGAGAAATCGCATTGCAAACCGTCGATGTGGCATATTCGTTTTAGAACGACGAATCTGCTACAGTGTCGTGGGCTAAAGCCCCACAATAGAACACCTTCGGTGTTAATTATTGATTAGTTTAAATTTTATATTTTTAATATATATTAAATCTATTTTATATTTAAAAATATAAATATATATAAATATTAGTAGATTTTGTAATTAGTTATTTATGTTTAATAAATTATATATTAAAGTATTGATTCTATTTAATTTATATGGTAATTTATTTTTTGTAAATTAATACTAATAATAATTTAAAATAAAATTATAATTTAATTTAATTTTACTATTTTTATTTGATGATATATGAGTTACAATAATATTTAAATAATTATATTTTTACAATTAAAATCATGTATTATTTTATCTAATGGTTTTCCAGCAGTAATACAATGTAACAGTTTTACATTAATTTGAGGTTCTATTAAGTAGATGGTGAAAATGTGTCCATTTAATAATAATTATAAAATGTTAATTTGTATTGAATATAATTTTTCAGTTTTAAATCAGTCATAAAATAAATTTTGTGAGAAATAGTTTTTTGTAACATCAAATTTAATGTACTTTAATAATTTATTTATTTTTAATTATATTTTGAGAGTAAATTGCAAAGTTAAATCGTTCCGTTCAATCAAATTTAATAACAATATTTCAGAATAAACAAAATAATTTTTTTTAAATATTTTCTCTGTGTTGAAGAGGGGAGTTTTATTCTCCATTGTTGTTCTGGAATTTTAAATATTCCAACATGGTATCGGAGCTAGTCCAGGCTCTTTGAAGATCAAATAAGCTGAAGGAAAGGAGTTCTTTGTTGTAGCAGCTTCTCCAGCAGTGTGAAGACTCAGTCAAGAAGAATCCAAAGGTATTTCTCTATACAGATTTTGTGTTACTGCTGCAGAACAGTCAGTTATTTTAAGTACATAGTCAAGTGGTTTTTGAATCATAGTTAAGAGTGCAGAATGGCTGGAGCCAGCACTGGTATGGGTATGGGAAATATCCATCTCCCAATGTTTAATGGGAAAAATTATGACTACTGGTCAATAACTATGAGAACTTTATTTGTCTCCCAAGACGTATGGGAATTTGTTGAGGATGGCTTTGAAGAGCCAGTAGATGAAGAAGAGTTTGCAGATTTAACTCAGGCAGAAAGAGAGTTGCTGAAGAGCAATAGGAAGAAAGACTCCAAAGCTCTCTTCTTATTGTATCAAGCAGTGCATGAGAGTGTGTTTCCAAGGATAGCAGCAGCCAAGAGATCCAGAGAAGCATGGGAAACTCTCAAGACAGCCTATCAAGGCATGGAAAAAGTGAAGACATCAAAAATTCAGTTGCTGAGGAGAGACTTTGAGACTCTCTGTATGAAAGAGTCAGATACTATTGAGTCATTCTTCACTCATGTGATTGGAATGGTCACACAAATAAGATCTCATGGAGAGACTCTTGAAGACAAGAGGATTGTGGAAAAACTATTGAGGAGTCTACCCTCAAGATTCGATGTGACTGTCACCACCATAGAGGAGACTAAGGATCTCACAAAGTTCACAGTGGATGAGCTACATGCATCACTGATGACTCATGAGCAGAGATTGGGTAGGAGTGAAAACTCATCTCTGGAACATGCCTTTAAGACCCAGATGTATTTTGGAAGAGGAAGAGGGAAAGGCAGAGGAAACAAAAGAGGAAGAGGCAAAAGCCAAAACAGAGGTGGAAGGAACAGTCCAGCAAATGCTCAAGGAAGAGGCAGCAATCCAAATCAGCATCAAGGCCAAGGCAGCAGCCAGCAGAGTGGTCAGCAGAATGCTCAAGGACAGAGGTATGATAAGTCCAATGTCCAATGTCACTATTGTAAAAAATATGGTCATTATGCTAATGAATGTAGAAAGAAGCAACATGATATGGGAAATAGAACTAGTGCAAATTTCACTAGAGAAAATATCAGCCAAGATAATTTGTTTTTGGCTTGTAATATGGCTGAAGAAAAAAGTGAGGATTTATGGTTTCTAGACTCCGGTTGCAGTAACCATATGACAGGAAACTTAGCAATGTTTTCTATGTTAGATGAGAGTGTAAAGTCACAAGTCACACTAGGAACTGATAGCAAAGTTTCTGTTATGGGAAAAGGAAATGTAAATGTTTTAACAAGAAAAGGTGCAAAGAAATCCATAGCAGATGTGTATTATGTTCCAGGAATGAAGTGTAACCTCTTAAGTATTGGACAACTTGTCCAAAAGGGGTACAATGTATTTTTTGAGGATGATGTTTGTACCATCATGGACAAACCACCCAGCAAACAATGTATTGCTGAAGTGAAGATGACAAGGAACAGGATGTTCCCTCTTAGAATGAGAGCAGATCTGAAAAATGAAGAAAAGATAGCAGCAGTGGCAAAAGAGGCTATCCAAAGCGAACTAAAAGATGAAAATTGGTTGTGGCACTTGAGATTTGGACATCTCAACTTTGGAGGTCTCAATTTGTTGAACAGAAAAGGAATGGTAAGAGGTTTACCATTGATAGAGAAGCCGGACAGCCTTTGTGAAGGTTGTATTCTTGGGAAACAACACAGAGAAAGTTTTCCTTCCGGGAAAAGCATAAGGGCAAAGGCACCCTTAGAGATTGTCCACTCATATTTGTGTGGACCGATGCAAACTCCATCGCTTGCTAGCAGCCACTACATGTTAACATTCATAGATGATTTTACAAGAAAAACTTGGGTTTACTTTTTAAAAATAAAAGTGAAGTGTTTGAAAAATTTTGCAATTTCAAAGCACTTGTGGAAAACCAGAGTGGGCTGCATATCAAATTTCTAAGGACTGATAGAGGAGGTGAGTATATCTCTAAATATTTCCTACGTTTTTTTAGAGAAAATGGTATTCAAAAGCAGTTTACAACTAGATATACTCCGCAGCAAAATGGAGTAGCCGAAAGGAAGAATAGAACCATAATGGACATGGTGAGGAGTATGTTAAAGGCAAAGCATTTTCCTAATGATTATTGGGCTGAAGCTGTACATTGTGCAGCATACATTTTGAATAGGTGCCCTACAAAAGCAGTGATGAACAAAGTGCCGGAAGAGGCATGGAGTGGCACAAAGCAAAGTGTTACACACATGAAGGTTTTTGGATGTGTAGCTTATGCACACATTCCGGATCAGTTAAGGAAGAAGTTGGACAGCAACGGGGAGAAATGTATTTTCATTGGATACAGTGAGGAATCCAAGGCTTACAGGTTATACAACCCATCCACCAAGAAGTTTATTGTGAGCAGAGATGTTCAGTTTATTGAGGAGGAAGCTTGGGATGGAAGCATAGAGAAAACAATGAATGTTAAACACTGTTTATCTCATGATGAGAATGATGATGAGTTGGCTGAAATACATCCCCAAACAGTAGCACCAACACAAGAGCAGCAAGAGACACCCTTGAGGAGAAATGAGAGTTCTTCTCCAAGCACACCACAAGGAGGAAATTCAAGTGCTTCTTCAAGCATTTGTACACCAAGTGAAAGAGGTAAGAAGTTCAGAAATTTGAATGACATTTATGCACAAGAGGCAGCAAATGAAGGCATCAATTCTTTGTTTGCTTTATATTGTCATGTTGATGATCCTGTTCATTTCGAAGAAGCTATTAAGGATAAGAAATGGATAGAAGCTATGGATGAGGAGATTAATGCCATAGAAAGAAATAAGACTTGGGATTTGGTTGAACTCCCAAAAGGTAAAGATGTCATTGGAGTTAAATGGGTCTACAAGACCAAGAGTAATGCTGAAGGCAAAATAGAGAGACACAAGGCAAGACTTGTCGTCAAAGGGTATAAGCAAAAGCATGGGATAGATTATGAGGAAACTTTCGCACCGGTTGCAAGAATGGAAACCGTGAGAGCAGTGCTGTCCATAGCAGCACAAAAAAAGTGGAAAGTTTACCAAATGGACGTGAAGTCAGCATTCCTAAATGGAGTGTTAATGGAAGAGGTTTACATTGAACAACCTCTAGGCTATGAGAAGAAAGGCCAAGAGCACAAAGTGTGCAAGTTGAAGAAAGCTCTTTATGGGCTAAAGCAAGCACCAAGAGCATGGTACAGTAGGATAGACTCCTATCTACTGGAAAATGGATTTGAAAAGTGTGAGGGAGAACCCACCCTCTACATCAAAGAAAAAGATGAAAAAATGTTGATTGTAGTTTTATATGTTGATGATGTTATTTTCACAGGTAATGATGATTATCTTATTGAAAATTTTAAAACAGTCATGAAAGAAGAATTTGAAATGACTGACATGGGTTTGTTGAAATACTTCTTAGGAATAGAAGTAGAACAAGATGAAAATGGGATTTTTATCTCACAAGAAAAATATGTTAATGAAGTGCTTGAAAGATTTAATATGCAGGAGAGAAAAGCAGCGATCACTCCCACAGTGATGGGATTAAAACTCAGCAGAGAGGACAGCAGCAAGGATTTTGATCCTAGCTTGTATAAGAGCATAGTTGGCAGCCTCATGTACTTGACTGCAACTAGGCCCGACATAATGCATGCTGTTAGCTTAATTTCCAGATTTATGGAGAAGCCAAAGGATGCACATTGGCAGGCAGCGAAGAGAATTTTGAGGTATGTTAAAGGTACAAAAAGGTTTGGTATTTTATATACTACTTCAGAAAATTCAGATTTAGTTGGATACACTGACAGTGATTGGGCTGGAAGTGTAGATGATCGGAAGAGCACTTCCGGTTATGTTTTTCACATGGGTTCAGGGGCTATTTCATGGGCTTCTAAAAAACAGCCCATTGTAGCATTGTCTACAGCAGAGGCAGAATATGTGGCAGCCACAGCAGCAGCTTGTCAAGCAATTTGGATGAGGAGGATGTTAAGAAGTTTGTGCTAAGAGCAGGTAAAAGGAACAGTGATTTATTGTGACAATAGCTCAGCTATTGCATTATCCAAGAATTCTGTGTTTCACAAGAGAACGAAACACATTGACACAAAGTTTCATTACATCAGAGAATTGGTAAACAATGGTGAAATTGTTTTGGAACACTGCAGAACTCAGGAGCAGTTTGCAGACATTTTGACCAAGCCATTGGGGCAGAAGAGTTTTGAGTTTTTGAGGAAATGTCTGGGTATGACTGATAACCCAACAGGTGAAAGTAAGGGGGAGTGTTGAAATTACTTACAGCTGCTCAAGTACAAGCAACCGCCTTCTACTTCCAGCGATCAGTCAAGATCGCAGTATGAAAAAAAACCGTGTAGATTTCAGTGAGCCGCCTTCCATTTCCATCTGCAGGACATTGAACGCTAGTTGCTTGCCATTTTGATTGAGCAGTCAACTTCAGCACTGTATTTTTGAAACGGAGAAATTTAATCAGCAAACCGAGACTTGAAATTTCATTGAGGAAGATTTAATAGAAATTCCGCATCACACTCAGCCGTCCATACCATTGCCTAAAATCGGACGCGGAAAAATTCATAAGGCGGAATTAATAAAAATTTCGCATCACATTTTTGGTGACGTCCGCTGAATTTTTTGTCACCCGAAATCGATTGCAAGATGGTTTTATTTTTGTTTGACGTCCGGTTCAATGCGCTGGTCAAAGTACTTTTAATGTTTTGTTATGATGCGTGGCATATCAGAGCGTTTGCATTTAAATGTTTTTTTTTGAGTTATATTACACACATATGTTCTAAACATGTGTTATATATATATGTTATGGGCACGATTCTAGTAGGGTGGACCCGAAGACTTTAGAATTAGTTTTAAGTTTTATTTTTAGTTTTGTTAAGTTTTATTTTAAAATAGTTTTTTTTATATATATTGTAAAAGTCAATTATCGTGCATTATACAGGGCTTCTGCTGGAATGGGAACGACAACCAGCTTGTCCATTAATCTCGTTTTCATTTGAAACAAGCTTCTCTTGATATCTGCATCATAACCTTTCGAGGCTTTCATAACACCAAACCCCTTGTTATGTAGTTGCAAGTGCTCTATCTTGGTGAAAATTTCAAGAGCCAAATTCATCTTCAAACTGTTTTCCATGAAAACATAGATGTAGATTATGTCTTCAAGTCCTTCGCCTTCTTCCTGCACAGACAAGTGCACGTAGTGGCATGCAAAGCATCTCAGAGAGGGAACGTAGCATATATTTTATCATATATATATTGGTTTATAATATTTAGCTTTCCCCTGTGGTTGATATTTCAAATGTTTTATTCATTTTCATATACTTTTCGAATTAGATAAAGCATTTTCCATACAAATAAATCAAATAACTTAATTTCATGCCTAGTTAAACTACAGGAAAAAATTTGAAAGCATACACGATCATATTAACCCTCACAGGTGATCAATATATGTGCCATGGGAAAATTATAAAAAAGTCTCTTGGACGCACTAGGCATGAACCTTCTGCTCGATAGTCTCTGACACATCAAGATGTAATTGCATAAAATAATATAAGTAATATAATTACAACAACCTCACATTGCCTGCTTCACAATTAACAAATTTAATCTAGAAACATTACTATTATTGTAATTCACATTGAATATGACGATTTCAAACCGAGAAAATATATTGCCTGCTTCACAATTAACAAATTTAATCTAACAACATTACTATTATTGTAATTCGTGTTGAATATGACGATTTCAAACCGAGAAAATACAGTTCATAGCAGGCCAACTATTTTCTAGGCTTCCTTCATAAAAATACATCTATATCATCGATGTATTCTGTCACTCTCTCTGTATCTGCATTTACATATTATAAATATAGCTAAGATCATCACATGATGCATCATACCACCATTAAAAATTTCACCTCTCAAACACGAAAGAGATTATTTCAAACAAGCTATCAATCATGCTGCATATTAATTATTGTTAGGATTCTTGTATTCATAGATGCTATCCAATGATGGCCTCCATATACTGTGACTATTCATCCGCGCTGCAGTTCCACAATTCTCTTCATATGGATCATTCAATGCAGTACTCTGATCACCTAATTTAGCTTGAAGCTCCACCAACAGATCCTTCATGGAAGCTCTCTTAGCCAAACCAAGCAATTCTGGCAGCACGAGCTAATAATTTTATTGAAGCTCCCCGCCTCAAGGCAGGGACTTGATGTGGTGCAGCCCTTCTTGTTTTAGTCATGGTATTGTCATCTAAAACACTTTTCTTAATTATTTTTCATCAGCAAAGATGCAATGTTTCCAAGAAATGTAATGACTGATGAGATGCAGGTTCTCATTGGAGATATTATAATATATTTATAACTTGAGTCAAACAGGATTGACGCTACTATTGGTTGCTTCATATGACTTAGATGACACACAAGGATTTCAACATTTAAAAAAAATAACTATTATATCAGTACATGATTACGAAAGCCATAATTATCATTTCAAAATATGATGTTGATGTTTGTGTGAAACATCAATTGTAGTAAAGAAAAAGGTTACATAATTTATATAATAATCAAGACAAAAATGAAGAACTTGCGAAGTTGTTAATTTTTAAGAAAGATGGATCAACTCTAGAATTTTGAAATTCACCTTTGGTGTTTGATCACTTGGTGAGTTATTATTCATGCAATTGTGAAATTCATTTTATAGGTTTGTAAAGGATGATATTGGCCTAAATATGTTGTTCTAATCAATTTTTAATCTAATAGGATGGTGAAGGTAATGAATCTCCTGAGGACATGGACCTAATAATTGATTTCCATTCCGAATCCTTTTAGGTTTTTCCAATATGCCACTAGTACATCCATTGGAATATTGATTTCATTTCTTTTCTAGGTATTCCAATGAGTTTTTCCTCTTCTTTTGACATGTGTTGAGGAATATACTTGTGAATGGACTTAGCATATCTAACAAGTCCCTAACATATTTTCAAGGAACTATGATAATTGGTGTTAAGGCTAAGCATAAAATCTCAAACACGTGATTAGACAGATAGAGTTTCCTATCAAACAAAAGTCTCTTTAATGGATTGCATTTGATAATGATTAGGTGATTTAAAGAGTTCTTCTAAGAAATGAAATATGTGTAATGTTAAACATTTCAAAATATACCAGACCCAAAATTTTAAGTATATGCTGACGATGTTGGAATCCACCAACAGTAGGGGATCTCCCTACTATAAATTCCAAATTAGACCTCACACTCTTTGGGATAGGGGCCCCATTAGGAATATTGTCTCGACCGCCATTGAAATGATATTAAATATGTGCCTTGGCTACAATAAACAACATAAGAGATCATACACATAACTTTGTGATTAGTAACTGAGTTAGCATTGTGAAAAACCAATTGCAATGTATAGAAGGTACTTCCAGGGAAGGGAAAATAAAGAGCACTCCTCTAGAAGAAAATTATTAGTACTATCCTAATATAGGTACACACGTTCATAGAAAGAATGATTACTTAACCTAAAATAGTTCACAAGATTACAACCATCATGAAAGAAATTTACATCACACATTCAATAAGATATATATACCAAAGCCAATGAAACAATTCATTTTATTTAGTATGTATGAACAAAATCATATACCACAAGCATTAAAAGAGTATATTTACAACATTCATGATGTTATACACTTGACTTGTGAAAATAACAGAAGGCCAAAAATACAAAGAAATATTGTGAGAAACACAAAAATATCACATGAATTGAGACAAGATGCAAGGATATTTTATTAATAAGAAGAAGAATACAATGTTCACTTGCCTCTTCGATGGGGCAACCTCCAACAGAGAAGATCTAAATTACAATAAAACTTGATGATTTTTCCCTTGCTATCTAAGACTATTTATAGCTTTATGACATTAAAAACCTTAACTACTAGTCTTCCCTTACAAAATACGGGTTAACCACTTTATTTATTAACTATGGGCCACTTATAGCTAATTGTGGCCCCTTTTCTATAATGTGGGTCAACCACTTACAATTATTATTAATGTGGATAACTACTTATAGGGTTTATTGGCTTAGCTAACTAACTATGACTTTGATTAGGCCCCTTGGTATTATTACATAAATAAAGGGGTTCGTGTTGGACCCTAACATTCCATCACCCATCAAAAGAATCATTTTCCTCAAGGATGAATTTACATAAATTGTGAAAGAATACTGGTTGGTTCCCATGTCACATATTTTGGACAGGTGACTTTCCACTCGATGAGGACATCCTTGATCGTGTGGTCACAAATATGTCTTTCATGAGTATCATGGACCTTTTTGGGTCAGAGCCAAAGAAAACCTCCTCATCCAATTCTAGTAGAATTTTTTTAACACTACAATTGATCCCCCACAACTTTCATGAGGCAGGATGCATGGAAGACTAGGTGGATTTATGAAGTAGTCGGCATCACAAGTTCTTAGACAACTTCTTCTATATGATGAAGTACTTGATAAGGCCCATAGAATTTTGGCTCTAGTTTCTGGCAGTGCTTTTCTTTGAGAGAGGTATTCTTATAAGGTTGGAATCATAGGAACACCTAGTCACCTACTTGAAACAAACTCTCTAAATGGTGTTGGTCTGCTTGTTTCTTCATTCTATTCTAGGCTTGATGTAGATTATATTTGAGATGAGTGATCATGGTCGAATGGTTATGTAGAAGCTGATAAACTTCCTGTACTTTGGAATATCCTAGGATGCAAGAATATGGTGAAGGTGGGAGTTTACCATACACTACCTCCTATGACATCATATTGGTGGCTTCATGATAGTTATTATTATACGAACATTCATATAAAGGAAACCATTGTACCCTTTGATGTTGATTTTTTGAATTTAAGCACTGCATATAGGTCTCCAAACATTTTTTTATTGATTTTATTTGGCCATCCGTTTGGGGATGAATAGTTGTAATGAGTTGGAGTTGCATGCCTTGTAGCTTGAAAAGTTCCTACCAAAATTTTCTGGTGAAAGTGGGGTGACGATCAGACACAATGGAAGTCATAAAGCCATGTCGTTTGAATATTTGGACCATGAAAACTTGAGCCACCAATGTTGGGGTAAATAGGTGTGGTAGAGTGAAAAAATGAAAATATTTGGAGAGTTTTCCAACAACTACCATGTTGATAATTTTTTTCCTGATTTTGGGAGACCTGTAATGAAATGCATGGAAACATGTTTCTAGATGGAAGTAGTGAGTGGAAAGGGTTGTAAGGTTCCCAGTAGCTTGATTATTTCCCATTTGTTGTGCAGGAATATGTCCCATTTAGCTACAAAAGTAAGAATTTCATTCTTCATGTAGGTCCAAAATAAAGAGAGTCATGCTCGCTCATAAGTCTTATAAAATCATGAATGTCATACAACCATAGAGGAGTGTAGTTATTCCATGATACGATTTTTGAGGGTGGAGGTTGGGGATAACACTACTTGATCCTTATAGTGAATAACCTCATCCTTCCAAGTGCATTCCACTGAGGGATTGTGATTTTCTCGTAATCTAGTAATGAGTTTGGACAAAGAGGGGTTGGAGAACCATTCATTATGGGCTTCTTCAAATCCAATATGGTATGGGTAGAGAGAGGGATAAAAGGGTTCCCTCATCCTCAAATTGGTGTGATAAGGAATCGACCACTACATTTTCATGTGCCTTCTTGTAAATTATCTCATAATCATATCCCAACATTTTGCAAGCCATTTATTTTGTTGTGGAAACAATTGACATTGCTCGAGAAAATATTTTAATCTAGGATGGTCAGTGCATATTTAGAAATGACACCCCAATAAGTATGATCGTCAAGTGTCTACTACATGTAATATGGCCATCATTTCTTTCTCATATGTAGATTGACCCAGATTCTTGCCACGGAGTTGTTGACTCATGATATCCAGTGGTCTACCTTCTTGCATTAGTACTACACCAACGACCATACCTAAAGCATCACATTCCATCAAAAATGATTTTGTAAAGTCTGGTAGTTTCAATATTGGTGTGGAGCACATGCCCTATTTGAGAGACAAGAAGGCCTGCTGAGAGATATCAATCCAAAATACTGATTTTTTCTTCAGAGTATTATTGACGGGTTAGAAAATTCATCCATAATTGTAGAATTTTTTTTAATAGTATCCCATGACACCCAAGAATCCCCTCAATCTATTCAAGGTTTTTAGTTGGGACCAATCTTGCATTTTGTTGAATCTTCCTCAGATCAACCCTCACTTATTCACGACCCACAATGTGTTTGAAATAATCTACTTATTCCATGCCAAAGGAGGACTCAAATAGTTTGAAAAATAATTTATGATCTTGGAGAAGTTGCAATACCTAGTAAATAAGTTAAAGGTGAGCGTCCCATGCTATGTTGTAGATGAATATCATAAAAAAAGAATAGGAAGAATTTTATGAGATATGGTTTTAGAAAGTTGTTCACGAGGCTCTAAAAAGTGGATGGGGAATTATAGAGACTGAACGATATTACCATGAATTCATAATGGCCTTCATAAGTTTGAAAGGTTATCTTAGGAATGCCAACTTCCTTCATCTGTATTTGGTGATATCCTGAATCGATGTCCAACTTGGTAAAAAATTGGCACCATGTAGGTCATTGAGGAGATCATAAAATATTGGGATGGGAAATTTTTCATTGATAGTGAGATTTTTTAGGTCCCTAAGGTTTGGAAACAACTATCAATCACTGTATTTCTTTAAAACCATGACCACTAGAGATGAATAAGGGTTTTTTTTGGGATGAATAACACCAACTTTGAGGAGTTCCTTGATCATTTTTTTTAATTTCATTGTTTTCTGAAAAAGGCTATTGATAGGGGCATACATTTGGTGGTTGGGTACCCAAGATCAAAGGGATGCTATGATCAGTTTCACCCCTAGAGGGTGAGAGCTCCTTAGTTTTGTGAAAGACCTGCTAGTGGTGATCTAATACTTGTTCCATATTAGGATGAATGTGAGCATGAATGCATTGAATGGCATGGCTGGAATTAAATTGTTCTACGATCCCATGATGACCATTTTTTAAAAGCTTCTCCATTCAATGATACCTGATGATAATTTTAGCACCTTAACCACTAAATTAAAGTTCTGATTAAAGCTCATATATAACTCCTAAAAGTCCATTGTGATAAGGCTTGTTATCACCCAAAAATTTTCAAAAAACATCATTGTGTTATGTTTGTTTTGTTCATGGTTAAAATTAGGTTTAGAAGTCAATTTAAGGTTTGGTTAAGGGTAGATTAGATTTTTATAAGTGCAAAGCCCATCCCTAATTTCAAATAAAGTCTTTTTAAGGTCCATTCATTGTCAAATATCCATAAATTTCCATTTGTGAGTCATTTCCTAAAGTCTCATGTCAAAAATGGTCAATTAGATAAAAAAACTTACTTTCGTAGCACCGCTAGTTCAAAAAAGTTGATTTGCGCTACAAAACTGCTGAAAGTTATGAAGAAAAAACTCTGTTTTCTGGTTTTGAGAAGTCAACTTCCAACGAGGTTTCTGAGCAACTGAAAACGAATTTGGGAAAACTGAAAGAGGTTTTCCTTCCTAACAGACCTAAATAAAAAATTCTCTCTTAGTTTCTTCAAATTCATTAGGATGTGGGAGAAATTGATAAATGAAAATTCGCTATGAAACTACTATTACAAAACTGTCCTGTACATGACTGTTTAGCATTCAACTTCAAGTTCAGTTTTTGGCCAAATGAAAAATTATTTTGGAATTATGAAAGTGGTTTTTCTTCATCACTGCCCTAGATACAATAAAATATCTCATGTTTCTCACAAGCGTTACCAGTTGGGAGATACAAGGCTTTCTTTGAAACCCTATTTTCAGAAAACAGAGTTTTCCTATTTTACCCATGTTTGTCAAAGGCCGTTTTTGGATAGCAGGAGATGTATCTCAAAAAACCAAGAGATGTTGTTATTAAAGCCATAATGGCCAACCAAAACCTCCTTCATTTTCGAAAAATACATCACGGATTAGGAGATATAAGCTCTGTCTCAAGACCTATTGTTCAGATAAAAACAAGAGAAATCTGCAAGAAGTTAAGAAGTTATAAAGGCTGGAATGACTATGTTTTCAGTTCATATGGATTTTGGTATGATGAAATAAATTTAATTTTTCATTTTTTCACATTTTAAAATTTTCATTTTAGAAAATTTTGGACAAAACTGATCACTCAACAGTTTCGTAGCATAGACAGTGTAAAAAGAGTGAAAAGCGCTACGAAAATGTTGTAGCAGCTTTTTTCACTCTTTCTCCTCAAATTTTGAAGGGAAAAAGTTTTAATTATGATCTAAAATTGCTAAGAAATATGTATTAAGAAATAGTGAATATAATCCTTGAGGAAATAAATCAAAATTTTTAAGAAACAAGGGTTAAAAAGTAGCGTTACGAAAGGCGCTAAGAAACTGTGTTGTTTTCGTAACATAGTCTATTTTAGCTCATTTGAATAGTTTAATGATGGTTTTTGGACACTTGGAGCTTAGGTAGGATTATTGCAAGTGTTTTTTCAGTTTCTAACAACAAAGGAACTCGAAATAATGAGTTCATGGTTGTCATAATGTTTTAAGAAGTGTAAGGAACCCTATGCCTAGAAAACGAGAGATTGTTCCTATTTTGATGGAGGTCAGCATCATGATCATGAAGAGTTGAATATATCCTTTGGATTGGACCATGTGTTAGTACACTTGGCAAAGGATGTAACTTAATTAAGATAAGGTGGTTATAGATAGGTGATTAAGAGTTTGAATCCTATTTTTATTAGGACTATTTAGTAGATTAGCTATCTTTTTGTAATAAATCCCATGTAATATGGTTATGCAAGGTGTCAAGAGTTACGAATTCGAAGTGTATAGCAGAAGATAATTTCATCTCATGTTGTAAAGGTCTATTTAAGACTAAGAAGTCGAAATAATAGAGGGTTGGACATTTTTTAGAAAAAATATTGTGTTTATTGTAAGTGACTGGCTTTCAGCTTAATACAAAGTTTTCTACTTAGCCAACTCAAGATTCATAAAGAGTTCTAGTGTGTTCTTGTTTTAATGGCATATTTTTACTATCCTATTGCAGTGGTGTTTTCTTATGTTACTCAAAATTCATCTTAGATGCTTTGACTTCCTACATAGACAAACTGACTGTGTGTTTTACTGTTTCACATGTGTATCTATTTACTAGAACTTTGATATGCCTTGACTTCCATGCTAAGTATATTTTTTGGTTTTACTAAAGATATTATGAATCCATAAGCCCAATGTGAACCTGCTAATGTGATTTACAACCAATAATAATTTTTATCTTCTTATTACCCCACATAGAGTTAGCCATATATATTTCTATCAAAAATCATTAACACTTGAGAGAACCCTCTCAAGTTGAGGAGGCTAAGCCTCAATCAAAAGATTGGTTTGAAACAGTTACATGAGATTGATTTGATTGGCAGCCTATCAGGTTTGATTTTGTGATAACATTTTGGTGCGACTTCCGTGAGTCTAAAGATTATACTTTCTTGAGATTTTGAAGCTGAACTTGTGAAGGTAGCAAGAGCTCAGGAAGCTTTTCTAGGTTGCATCTACCTTGGTGACTCCACACATCAAATAATAAATTGGAAGGTGACTCCACTTCTTAAATATCAGTAGCTTGATGAAGTTTCAGAATGAGTTCCATTGCAAGAATAAATGCTCGGTATAGCCCTATGAATCGGTCTCACATCCCTGGTTTTCCAAATCCTATGCCAAATGTTGAATGGTTAACTGATCTTCCTATATTCAAATATGAAAAAAAAGACAATGTTGCTCTTCATTTGGTTAGATTCCATATGCATGTACATAGTATTAATGTTCAGTTCCTTGAGGATTGTCTCATGAAGATGTTTATGGCCAATTTAGAAGGAAAAGCATGGTCTATGTATGAAAGCTTTCCAAATGGTTCATTATATTCGCTTGCTGATTTCCATGTTGCATTTTATGAGATGTATAAAGAGTGTCATCCTTCCTTATTGCTGGTCAAAGACTATTGTAAACACTCTGTGAGTTTTACTGAATATTTGGAGAATTGTTATGAAGATGATGAGTTCATGGATGAGGAAATTTTAGAGGTCGTTCATGACGATACCTTTCATCACCAAGAAGAAAGGATATCCTCTCTCTTGGATGAAAATGAAACCCAACAGGATTTTATGTATGATAATCATGTTACATCCTCTGAGTTTGATGAAAATTTGCAGTAGACTTGTCATTTTTTTTATCATCGGGAGTATGAGAATGATTTAAAAAAGCAAGAGGAAATATTGGAAAATGCTTGCTACAATCCTCAGGTACAATAAAAAGTTGATTCTTCATGTCATTTCTTGCACCAGCCTACAAAAAATGATGATCACACTAATAAAGAAGTAGGTGAAAATTTTTCTTTATCCTTTTCTTCTAATCTGAAATCATTTGAGTGCAAGTCAGAAGTTAAGATTCAATTTTTGGATCAAGTTGCTAAGAACCATGAAAAATATATTGAAGTTTTAGAAGATAAAATTCAATCTCATAATATTCATGATCAAGATCAGTCTTTTCAAATGATTTTTATGCCATAAAACAAAGAGAGGGTGCTGCCACCTTTCTCCTTTGAGTTTGAGGAAGAATAAACTATTTTTTGAAAATTAGTTTGAGAGCACACAACTGAAGTCTAATGTTGTTGATCAAAGCATGTATGAGTTGTCCAAAGTTGCAGAATTTCATGGGATGCTTCAAACATATTATGTCTTCTATGATTCTATAGCTGAATACATGGAAAATATTTACAGCTCAGATTTTCAGTTATATTTTCATTTTGAAGATCAATTACATCTCATGTTGCCTTGGTTATTTCAGTATCATGTTTACCTTTTGTTCAAGCATAGTCAAGAGATTCAAGTGTCAGATCAGATCAATGAATGGATTCATTGGAAGTTTTATGTTCCTTGAGTTACAAATGGAGATTGC
Source organism: Pinus albicaulis (assembly GCA_034641835.2). Classification (NCBI taxonomy): domain Eukaryota; kingdom Viridiplantae; phylum Streptophyta; class Pinopsida; order Pinales; family Pinaceae; genus Pinus; species Pinus albicaulis. The sequence goes on along the minus strand of CM076580.1, from coordinate 310,220,032 downwards.
AGTTGATAGGGTAGGTAGGAGTGTGTGAATAAGCTCAAAGTTGACTGAGCATCTCTTCAATAGGTACATATTTGGTTCTTCTACAGTGATCATCAAGCTTGATCTCGAGGTGAAGGCTATAAGAGTTTGAAGAAGACTTTGTAAAATTTCAAAGTTTTTATTCCAGGAAGATGGATAGCAGCACTGGAACTACTCATTCTCTGTGTACCATAGGGGCACACTATCCCAAGTGGAGCCACTGTTATCAACCAAAAATTTTCAAAAAACATCATTGTGTTATGTTTGTTTTGGTCCTGGTTCGAATTAGGTTTAGAAGTAAATTTAGGGTTTGGTTAAGGGTAGGTTAGATTTTTATAAGTTAAAAGTCCATCCCTAATTCAAATAAAGTCTTTTTAAGGTCCATTCATTGTCAAATATCCATAAATCTCCATTTTTGAGTCATTTCCTAAAGTCTCATGTCAAAACTAGTTAATTAGCCAAGAAACCTTACATTCATAGTGCCGCTAGTTCAAAAAAGTTGATTTTCACTACGAAATTGCTGAAAGTTATGAAGAAAAAACTATGTTTTCCGGTTTTGAGCAGTCAACTTCCAAGGTGGTTTCTGATCAAGTGAAAACGAATTTGGGTAAAATGAAATTTTTTTTCTTCCTAACAGACCTAACTACAAAAACCTCTCTCCCTTTCTTCAAATTCATTAGGAGGTGGGAGAAATTGATAAATTAAAATGCGATATCAAACTGTTGTTACAAAACTGTCATGTACATGATTGTTTAGAAGTCAACTTCATGTTCCGTTTTGGCCAAATTAAAAAGTATTTTGGAATTATAAAATACATTTTTCTTCACCATATTCCCAGCTATAATAACCTATCTCACTTTTCTCACAAGTGTTATCAGTTGGGAGATACAAGGATTTCTTTGAAACCCTATTTTCATAAAACAGAGTTTTCCTGTTTTACACATGTTTTTCAACGGCAGTTTCTGGATATCGGGAGATGTATTGCAAAAACCCAAGAGATTTTTTTATTCAAGACATAATGGCCTACAAAAACCTCCTTCAGTTTCTCAAACTACATCATGGATTAGGAGATATAAGCTCTGTCTCAAGACCTATTTTTCAAATAAAAACAGGAGAAATCTGGAAGAAGTTAAGAAGTTATAAAGGCCAGAGTGACTGTGTTTTCAGTTCATATGGCTTTTGATATGATGAAATCAGTTGAATTTTGTGTTTTTTAAAATTTTCAAATTTTCATTTTAGAAAATTTTGGACAAAACACTCACTCAACATTTTCGTAGCACAGACAGTGTAAAAAGAGTGAAAAGCACTACGAAACTGTTGTAGCAGCTTTTTTCACTCTTTCTCATCAAATTTTGAAGGGAAAAATTTTGAATTATGATCTGAAATTGATAAGGAAGATGTAGTAAGAGATAATGAAGACAATCCTTGAGGAAAGAAATCAAAATTTTGAAGAAACAAGGGTTAAAAAGCAGCACTATGAAAGGCGCTACAAAATTGTGTTGTTTTCGTAGCACGGTCTATTTCAGCTCATTTGAACAGTTTAATGATGGTTTTTGGACACTTGGAGCTTAGGGAGGATTCTTTCAGGTGTTATTTCAATTTCCAACAACAAAGGAACTCGAAATAATGAGTTCATGGTGGTCATAATGTTTCATGAAGTGTAAGGAACCCTATGCCTAGAAAACAAGGGACTGTTCCTATTTTGATGGAGGTCAGCATCATGGTCATGAAGAGTTGAAGTATATCCTCTAGATTCAAACATGTGTTAGTAGACTTGGAAAATAATATAACTTAATTAATATAAGGTGGTTATAGATAGGTGATTTTGAGTTTGAATCCTATTTGTATTAGGACTGTTTAGTAGATTATTTGTCTTTTTGTAATAAATCCCATGTAATATGGTTATGCAAGGTGTCAAGAGTTAGGAATTCTAAGTATCTAGCAAAAGATGAGTTCATCTCATGTTTTAAAGGTCTATTTAAGACCAAGAAGTCGAATTAGTAGAGGGTTGGACATTTTTTAGCAAAAGGACTGTGTTTATTGTAAGTGACTGGCCTTCAGCTTAATACAGAGTTTTCTACTTAGCCAACTCAAGATTCATAAAGAGTTCTAGTGTGTTCTTTTTTTAATGGCATATTTTTACTATCCTATTGTAGTGGTGTTGGCTTATGTTACTCAGAATTAATCTTAGATGCTCAGACTTCCTACATAGACAAACTCACTGTGTGTTTTACAGTTTCACATGTGTATCTCTTTACTAGAGCTCTGATATGCCTTGACTTCCACGCTAAGTATATTGTTTGGTTTTACTGAAGCTATTTTGACTCCATAAGCCCAATGTGCACTTGCTAATGTGATTTACAACCAATATCTATCATTTATCTGCTTATTACCCCACATAGAGTTAGCCATCTATATTTCTATCAAAAATCATTAACCCTTGAGAGAGCCCTCTCAGGTTGAGGAGGCTAAGCCTCAATCAAAAGATTGGTTTGAAACAGTTACATGAGATTGATTTGATTAGCAGCCTATCGGTCTGATTTTGTGATAACAACCGTGGAGGCTCTTCTCTTCACACGTGGGAAAATTTCAACAAGCAGCATTTTATGTTTTCGGCATAGGGTTTCTGCAGCAGCGTTGACCAGCGTTGACTTTAGTCAACGCAAGGTCAAACTGACTTGAAACTCTCCCAAACTTTCGATTTTCTGAATCCGCATTTTTTGGCACAATTCCCGAGGCTGGACGTTGACTTTGACTTGGCTGCGTTGACCTTGCTGCTGCTGTTGTTTGCATTGATTGTTGACTGACAGCATTGACTTTTGGGTTAACTATTTTGGTTGTCCTAGAGGGTTGTGTGACACTTCTGGTTGGTTGACCATATTGAGACTTTGTTGGTTGAAGCATCCTGCTAACTGCCGTAATGCACCAACACACTTATATATTTTGGCTTGTCTTCTGTCGATCTACTGGTATGTTCTATCAGCATTTTACTTTCTTGTTTATGTGATTGCTAACTGATATTGGGATAAAAATTAAAGTTGCATCAAGCATAGAACATCTACGAAAATTTACATGGTATTAGAGGTAATTGAAGACAAAGCCCTAGTTTGTATGATCCATGAACAAAGGCTTGCTGGGTTCCTCTACTAAACAAAAAGCTTAAAAATTTGATGAAAAATTCACTGGGAAGGATGACTTCCATGCCTGGAAGATGACATTGGATCTTATGTTGGAAGACCAAGATGTCATGGACTATGTGCAGGGTAAAATTCAAGAACCTCCATCCACTGCAACTGTTGCTGCCAAAACAAAGTACAAGAAGGGGGAAATCAAAGCAAAGTTGATGATAAGGGACTCAATTCATAAGAGTTTGGTTGCCTACATCTCTAAGTTGGGTACATCCAAGGAGATGTATGATAAGTTGGTCAACATGTTCAAGGCCAACAATGTGAATCAAGTCCTATTCTTCAAGAACCAATTGAAGAATCTGAAGAAAGGCAGGGATGAGTCTGTTCAATCATATTTTCTGAAGCTGACCGAAATCAGGAATTAGCTTCTGGCTATTGGGGAGACAATACCTAATCGAGAGATGGTTCTCACCGCACTTGGAGTCTCTCATCCGAATGGCATATATTCAACTCTACCATTCTCAATAACAATGTCATACCTGACTTTGATGAAGTACTATCGAGATGCTTTCAAGAAGAGACAAGGATGAAGGAATATGACAATGAAGGAAATGTTGCCTTCACTGCTCGTGCTAAGAAGAAAAACTTTGGTGGTTCGAGGAACAAAGGAAGAGCGGGGGCCCAAGGAAAGAAAGGCAAGTGTTACACTTGTCACAAGCAGTCACTATCTTTAGAGAATGCCCTTTCAAGAAGGATAACGATACTTAATTCACTTTAAATATTTTCCAGTTGCTGCAATAGGATTCTTGATTTAGGAATTTTCACAACTACTGCTTCTACAGTTGCAGTTAGAGATCGTGATGAGGAGGAGGAGCCATGGGTTTTCCCGTCTGACTCTGATTGAGAGTCTGAGCCAAATGATGTTGCCTTCTCTAGCAGTAGCCAGTAGTGACTAGTGACTAGTAATGTTTTGTTGTAGAGGTCCTTTACAGCCTCCTTGGTTATGTTTTTTGTTCTAATATCTATATATTACATGTATTGGACAGTGCACTAGGTGCCATTTTGATATAATGGATATATTCATGAGCCTACTTTGATCATATGTTGTCTTCTCTCTATACTCTAATGCTTTATCTTTGGAAACATGAATGAAAATCTTTAAAATTATATTTTTTTATAATTAAAAAAAAATTATTTAATGTATTTTTTACAAAGACCGAGTCATTGAAATCAATTAGGCCGAGTCGATACTGAGTCGAAGTCAACCCTCGACTGGTTCAGAGTCCGAGTTGGAGTTTCAAAACTATGTTCAATAAAGGTGGTGACTTGTTGTCCCACAGCATTCTTGAGGCACGACACATGGAATACATTATGGATTTTGTTGTCCCTCATTCTAACTCATGTTATTTTTTCCATCTTCTAGAGAACTTTGTAAGTCCCTTAAAACCTAGGTTTCATCTTTTCTACGCTGCTTTCCTTGAGTGTAGACTGACTATAAGGTTGCAATCACAAGAAAACGAGGTCTCCTACATCAAAGTTGTGTTTTGTTCAATGTTGGTCTGCGTACATCTTCTGTCGATTTTGAGCAACCTACATGTTTTCCTTGAGTACCCTGCGAATGTCCTAACTATCCTGTATCCAGTTTTTTGCAATAGGTGTCTTGTTGTCTCCAAAAATCTTGTCGATAAAGGACGGTACATCATAACCATATAGTACTTTGAACGGCATCATCCCAATGGATAACTGGTAGGCGGTATTATAACAATGCTCCCCATGGTACAACCATTTGATCCATCCTTTTTGTTGCTCCATCACATAATTACGCAAGTACTCTTCAATCCACTTATTCACGATTTCTATTTTCCCATCTATTTGTAGGTGATAACTAGTGCTAGGGGTTAATTTTTCCCCACTAGCTTGAAGAACTCTTGCCAGAATGCACCCATAAACCTGTTGTCACGATCGCTGACTATATTTTTATGCAATCCGTGGAGTCTGAAGACTTCTTTGAAGAATAATGTTGCTACTTGTTTAGCTGAGTAGTCCGCTGAGATTGCAAAGAAGTGCGTAAATTTTTTCAATCTATCCACCACGAGATAGATACAATCTTTGCCTTGTGTTTTGGGTAGCCTTGTGATGAAGTCCATTGAGATGCTCTTCCATTTTTTTTCTGGAATTGGTAGAGGTTGGAGAAGAACTGTGGGATATGTGCGCTCGTCCTTATTATATTGGCATGTCACACATTCCTTGATGTATTTTATCACATCTTCCTTGAGACCTTTCCATGAAAATTGTTCCCTAATCTGTTTGTAGGTTTTGAAGAACCACTGATGTACAAATGATGGGATATCATGCATAACCTTCAAAATCTTCTCCTTGAGGGCAAATTTAGGAACCAAGTATATCCTGTCTTTGTAGTAAATAATATCATCGACTATTTTGTACTTGTCATCTTGAATGATTTTGTTGATCCATGCACATGCAAACTGGTTCTTGGCGTATTCTGTTGAGAGATGACCTCATGATGGCAATATAAAGGAGTCATTCAGCCTCCCTCTTGGTGCGTCTTGAATCACTCTCTCGAGGAATATGTTTGCAATTATAAGGAGTAAAAGAAGTCGAAATCAAAAATATAAGAGATGGTCTTTCTACCCTTGCTCAAGCAAGATCATGAGGCCAAGTTCAACGCGAGTTCCTGTGGCATCTACCTTAAGCATAGGACCGAATTTCTCTATGTAATCTCTGTGCTAGAAGGACCACAATTATTTGTGGCATGTCTCTTGGAAGGGCAGAGTTTTCTATGGTTTATTTCTGTGTCAAGAGGTTGAATCTCTATGCAAGAAGACCAAAACTCCTATGGATTGATCCTATGGAAGAGGACCAAAATTTTGTGGTTCGGATCTGTGGAAGAGGGTCAACATTCTATGGTACATCTCTTTGCAAATCTTCTATCTTTGTGATTGCAATCAAATTGAGGAGGGATGACTTGGTTTCTTAGTGAGAGGTTGAGCTTGTTATCTATGTTGTCAGTTACCTATGATGTTGACTTTGATATCTCTCTTGTTGAATTGATTCTATAAGGAAAGGATTGTTAGGTTTTTTCCCCATGTGGGTTTTCCCAGGGTAAAATGTTGTGCTATTGTGCAATTGTCTCTTTATGAACCTTATGGTATTTTTGTTTTAATGTTGTGCTCCTTTGTGTAATTGTTTTATGATGGAAAAAATAACAAGAAGATTAAAATAATAAATATCATAAGAAGTAATTATCTATATAAAGGATGCCCTATTTTTTCAACAAATTATTGCATGGTAAATTCATCTCCTTTGAAATCCATAGGGGGCCTCCAAGTGAGATCCCCTTATTTAATTTCCCCCCTCACAAAAAAGATAGTTAGGGTTTGTGTAAGTGAAAACGAGGATTTCCCCCATACTCCAAGCACTAATTCATTTTCTCTTAAATTTAGCCCTAAGTCTCCAACGCCCAAGTAGGGATAGGCACTGATATCCTTGGTGTTGGTCAAAAATTACAAAAACTTCAATTTTTCCTTTCCTTTCATTTTTCTAAGTCCTTCAAGGCAAGCTGTCGAGGCTATTTTGTAGGGTAGAATTCAATAAGGGCCTTTTGGATGGACAATGGAGATAAATAACCTTGGATTTTACCTTCTTGATCCTTTTCACTCAATATCTCACATTTTAAAATGTTGAATTTGCCCTAGAAGTCTTGACATCAACCTTCCTATGTCAATTGTGCCTGACAAAAGCCCTAACCCTAGCCAGGGCTTCAACTTAGGGCTTAATTTAAGGGTTTGTTTCCCCCTTTGTTGATTATATCATTTGCAAATCCTTTCTCTAGTGCTTGTAAGCCTAGAAATTCCTTTGTTGATCTGCATCTTGAAACCCTAGGTCACATGTACCTCATCTAGGGCTTGGTATATTATATGTTGCTCCTATAAAAAAAGAATTGTCTTTTTACATTGAAGAGTATCTTTGCCTAGTCCATATCTACATCACCTTGAGCCATATAGCCTAGAATACCCTTTAGGTGATCACTGAGAAGCCTCCCTTGTGGTGCAATTCCACTAAAGAGGAGGAAGATTCTTGTGGTGACAATGGCAATTTCCCTCAATGTTCCAACAAGGTCTGGTCCTTTCCTTGTGAGGACTCTCACAAGGCCTGCTGGAATTTGAAGCAATAGTTCCCACTAGGATTTCTATGGTGCATCACTTACACAAAATCTCTCAACATGGATCCCATGGGACCCACATACAACCTGATTCCCAACTCTGTCGGACCTCAAAGCTGAACTCACCCCTCACTAAGTGCTCCCCACCAATGTTCCATTACCAAAGTCTTCTCAAGAACCTTCAATTTTAGGGAAGTTAAGTGCATAGCTTGCATCTGCCTAGGATCTCACATCTTGTACCATTGGGGTCTTCTCCAAACTCTTGAAATGACATAGCCAAGCTTCACATCGATCCCTTCTCATCCCTCCCCACCTACACTTATGTCAGTCTATGATGTTTATAAGTGGCTCAATATTACACCTAGAGCTAGCTCCTTTTCTTTCTTTATTCCAATATTACTTACTCATGTTCCTTCATGCATTTATCATTTATCTTGTCATTTAATTTACTTTATGCTTTCAAAGTAGCCTTAAGTAATATGAAATAAATAGGGCTTGTTTATTACTAAATTGACAGAGTATTTCTGCAAGTGTATAATAAAAAATCAAAAAATGGATGCTTGATATATTGATGGTTACAATGAGCTTTGTAACGGTGTATAAATATATATTGACTAGTCATGAGGTGAGGCCTTAAGGGGTGTGACTCTTGATGTTTGATTAAGCTAATTATTATTATTTATTAACATAATCATCATCATTACTATTATTCTTAGATATCTGACCCCTAGAAGGATCCCTTTTCGTCAAATTATAGTGAATAGGGTTCTCCCTAGCTGAGCATGTTTTCTTGGTGGCATCATCTTTGTGTTTGTCTAGTTGTAGGGGCTGGACTTGGTTCTCGATTCAAGTATTGGAAAGGTTCTTTTGTAGTGTGCGCATCATATTCTGAATTCCTTTGATCTTATTGTTGAATGAGAAACCTTGTTGTGCCCTGTTAAAACAACTTTCCTTGCTTTCGATGCTGTATGTTCATAAGTGTTTCTAGTCCCTTTTTCATTAACTGTAATTCACTTTTCTTGAGAGTGGAACTTGGAACACCATATAATTTATAGTTTTTTCCTTTTCAATTAAATTCCATGAGTTGTTCTTCAAGGTTGGAAGTGTAAATGCCAACTGAATCAGCCATTCAACACCTACCACCATATCCATAACATTGAGTGGTCAGGTGTAGAAGCTGTATTAGTTATAATTCTTGTATTTGAACCTTGTCTTTATGACATTCTCATACTTCCTTCACCTTTAGGCTTTTACCCATCAACAATTGTACCTGTGAGGCCCTTGGTGAAAACAACAATTGAACAATACATTCTGCAATTTAATCCGTGTCAAGTTTTGCTCTTTTCCTTTTAAGTTTATATATATCTTGTAGGTTTTTAACTTTTTTTTCCTATTCTGAATTAATTCTCATGTATTACACCCTTTGATTCATCATTGTGTGCTTCGAGTTTCAATTTTCACAGAGATTAATGATTATGTCCCTGATTTTGTTTCTGTTTTTCTGCTATTATATGTTTATATATATCGCCATTGGAATGATCTTCAACAGAATTTCTGACCTTTAAATGGCCAAAGGCTGGTTGTGGTCAAGAACAAGATCAGAAACCCTGGTAAATACATGGCCAAAAGCTGGATCTGGCAGGTTCTGATAAAATGTGTGGCCAGAGGCCGAAATCAGACTTGGCTCTGATACCAGTGTAATGAACAATACATCATATATGAAATGTCCAACATAAGGAGAGAGTTGAAATCTATATTGGATAATAAATATATAATTGATAAACAAATGAATCAGTTATATAGATGATTGTACAATGACTTGTGACAATATATTTATATGTATTGACAAATTACAAAGGTGAACAATTGTGTCCATTACTTAGGTTACGTCCTTGAGTTTAACATCATCATTATTATTACATAATGTATTATTTATATATTTTATAGTCATTATATACACCTGCAGGTGATCAGCACTAATTGCACTTATTTTATTCAGTCCCATTGACCATCCTTCTTGGTCATCCATTGGACTTTAACATATTATTTATCTTATCTCTATTAAAAACATATTAACAGTAAAAAACTAATGATGAGTTAATTTAGTTGAATTCATGTGCATTAAAAAATTAATTAGTCATAGTTTGAATGCAGGTGCACTGATAAAATATGAAATATCAATCAGTCAGATACCTTTTTTGCATATGCTTAAGTTACTAACCTTCTTGTCAATATCGCCATTGTCGCATTTATTTGCGACAGAATAAACAAAGGCCCTGTCAAGCACTAAGACAAATTGATTATTTGTATTATGTGATGTATGCTAAGAACAACATAGATGAAATTTGTCTTACCTAGAAGACTGCAAAGCAGTGTACATATCGGCCAGTTTCCCCTGTTTCTCAAAGTACACAGCCAATAAAAATTTCGAATATTGATCAGTCACTAAAAGAAAAGAAAAAAAATCACCAATGACAAACCTATTTATCGTTCCTTCTCTTTTTGACTGAAGTATGAAATAAACATGTCAATGATGATAAAATTCAAACCTTTGAAGTTATGCAGAATCTAATCTACTTCAAATACCACAAAAATAATAAGGTCTCAGCCCATAATATTAGAACCTGTATCAGCTGAAATTCACCAATTGGACGACCAAACTGTTCTCTTTGACGAACATATGGAAGAACAACATCCATTGATGCTTGCATTAAGCCAATGGGGCCTGCTGCCAGGACTAATCTCTCCAAATCTAATCCTGACATCAAAACATAAACTCCTGCAACAAGGAATTGAATCTGTCACATGTTTTTCCTTTGGAATTGCCAATCCATGACTTAAACAGATAGACATTGTAAATACATAGAATACAGTTTGACCAAACTTGTATATAATGAAAAACCATGGTTTGTCAAAACCAGGAATCTGAAAACCACTAATGTTTACATGACATGACAATACCTCCCCATAATCTTAGCTTTTCATTTTATTTTATTTTTATTTTTATGTAATTTGACAGAGTCAAAATGTTTACAAGACAGGACATTACAACATAGGACATCCTCATCATCCTCCTCCATTTCCACCTCTACTTCCAATGTGGTTTTGGGGCTTATTCTTCTTGCCCCTCTCCTTTTTAACCTACTTTTTTTTATTGCATTTTTTGGCTATTTCTTTCATTCATAAGTTTAGCTTGTTTTTTTATACTTTTATCTTTTAATTTACAGGGCAACTCCTACAGTTCTGACAAACTGGGTTGTATATTTAGTTCCACTGACTAATTTTGGTCATTCATTGACAATAATAAAATTGTATTATCAGGCTATGTTCCTTAGGTAGTACTTCTTCACTCTCTAGAGTCTACCTTTATGGCATAACACGCTCATAGAGGACATTCATGCTGATTCTTGTACTCATTTTCTTTTCTTTTCCTTTTTCTCTAGTGGTGAGGGGAGGCCTCTGTATCCCCTTTTCTATCTAACTATATATCCTTGCTGTACTTTCTAGATCCTCGGACCTATTTTGGTCTTTCAAGAACATTAACATAGATTTTTAATTTCAATCTCAATATCAAATTTCTGAATCCCACATAAAGGTATACAGAGTGAATGGGTTGAAGAATATAGCTGAAAATGAATCACAAGAATTATTAAGCAGAAAAGTGACACGTCATTTTGATTCTTCAATAAAATATTCACTATTTGTGTTCAAGAAAAATCTGAAAATATAACAACAGTCATAAATTATTGTATCCTTCTACATTTATGACGTATCAAACATAGTTTTCTTGGATATCTTAAATCTTTCAATTTTGAAAACGGGTTTTCTTTCTTAGGCAACAGGATTTCTATTATTGTTTAACAGTCATAAATTATTGTATCCTTCTACATTTATGACGTATCAAACATAGTTTTCTTGGATATCTTAAATCTTTCCGATAAACAGAAACAGGTTTTCAGCTTTTCTTAAGGCAACATGGGTTTCTATTGTGTTTCTATGACAATATTGGTTTTCATTTTCTTATTTGGTAGATGATTCCATTGATTTGTAAGGTAAAACACAGGAAAACTTCAGATATGTTGTTTGACGCCCCTTGGAACACTAAAAGATGCCCTTAAGAAATGTTTTACTTACTAGAGCCATGATATGGGCCCTCAATTCAATCACAGCATTTCCTAGAAATAAAGTAGAAGTATTCACAACCTAAGCTTGTTCAAACAGCTTCATGCACAAATTCTCCAGATGATTGATTACCTTTGCCTTCTTTCCCTAGTACATTCTCTTCAGGGACAAAGCAGTTCTCAAAAACCAGTTCACATCTACAAAAAAATAAGACCAGCCACGTTATAGAGTTTGAAATTATAATTAAAAAAAACCCATTTTTTTGTAATAAAAAATTTCAGAACTCACGTATCACTGCCCCGCATCCCAAGCTTGTCCAGCTTTTGAGCAGTGCTGAAGCTGCAGACATATATAACATATTTAACAACAATGCATGTATCCTCTTGCTAAGCAGAACACTATTAAATATCAACTAAACATGAGAACCATAAGATGAAAACACCACAATTTTTCTAAATTTTACTTGCCACAATTATAAAACAACAACAAAATGAACCAATATGGAAGTTGATATTTTAGAAACAAGAAAAAAATCAATGGGACTGAAGAACTTATAAGCATGTCGCTAGTGCAAATGTGTCAGAAAAGGTACTTTGTTGTGGTCTATTTGCTCTTTTGGTGACATATACATGGAATCAACGGGATTGGTATATAATCAAGATGCAATTACTTTATGGGTCACGAATTAAATCATTCGCTCAAAATTATAAGTCTTCAATAGGAAGTCCCTCATCATGTCAGTCACTTTGACCATGACACTTGGCCATGAAGTCTTCTCCCCACCATACCATCATTATTCACTAACGCCTAACAATTGAAAGGGTGGACTAAGGAAGGCTGGAAACACCTAATAGGGTTTTCCTTTAACCATTCCTACGTAGAGAGGAAACACCATTATGAGTTCAAGGCCCTAATTTTGGAAGGGAAATCTCATTTGAAATACTAAATAGCTGTAAACATTCAAGCTCGGTTCACATTCCATATAAAATGACTATTGTACCTAATGATAGGTTGCTTTCACTAGACTTCATGTTGTAATTGTCAAATGGTTCCACAGCCTAGGTTTTGGGCACCTTACCCACAGGTACCCAAGCCATTTGAGAAGCATAATGGCACCCACAGGTGAAACATTTAGAGCCTTGGGTCTCCAAGTAGTAGCAACACATCGCATCTACCCCTGGACACCTCCTGCACCCAATACGTTGCCACATTGCACTACATTTGATGATTCTTCACGATGATGCACCTAGACCAGCATGCCCCTAGGTCTGCCTTAGCACTCGCAGAGAGATGGAAATTGATCTAGAGCCCAAATGAGGATGGTCTCACCTTCTGAGACATGGGAGGGCTAGTATCACATAGAAAGACCTCAACGTTGGAGTAGAGATAGACATTTTGAGCAGTTGGAGACCTAAGAGGCCACCTTTGGTGCCCAAAACTAGATTCTGGGATCCACAAAGGGGTATTGACAAAGATTTGAGGGCCAATCCTCACATCATGATTTTTAGAGGCTTCTACGCCACTCTTGGCACTCCAGCACCTCAACGCATTACAGATGGATCTCATTTATTGGATGATGTCAACCTTTTGAGGCCTCATGACTCACACATGTGACCTTTCTCTTGAGTGTATGCTTGAGCTAGTTGGGCTGGCTTGTAACCCAATGCATCATTTTATTTTACTTGTTGATTAGAGGTTGTTAGGCTAATTAGGAAATATTCATCATATAAATGGAGGAGAGGACTATTTCACTTTTCATCATCGTCACTTGGACAACTCGGCCTTCTTCACTTGTGGAGAGATGTGATCTATGAAACAAATTTTGTATTGGAGTTGTTCACCATTGGAGTGGCACCTGAGGATAATGAGAAGACTCCATGCCCAAGGATGAACCAGAAGACATTTGTACCATTAGATATCATCAGATATCATCAATTCAACAAAGTTTTTAACTCTACTACTATTTCTCATCATCTTTCTCTTGTACCCAAATTCCACACCCTATGGGGAATTGTAATAAATGATGCTAGTATTGAATCAGTATTGAGTTTGTAACAAGTCTAGGTAGCTTGGAACCTTTTCAATAAGTGGGTATTACTCTCGAAGGTTTTTTTTTACTCGGTTAATTATCATCTCCCTGCCAGGACTTGATTATTGATTGAGTTTTTTCCTCCAATTTTACCCCAAAGTCGGAGTACGGCTTGATGGTGAGGCCTTGGGTGAGTCCTAGTGTCTATAGTGAATGTATATTAGCATACTAGATCACACAAAAAATTTCGTGGAATTTGGTTAGGTCTAGGTAATGATTTTTAATTTTTTAGATTTCTCGCAAGTTAAAAATTAGAATAAAAATTGTAATTGGATTATAATAAGTGTTGTCTAGAGAAGTTGTGTGGGGTATGAGTAATCAAAATTAGACCTTTCACCCTCAACTTTCTACTATGACACACTTTGAGGGGTTAATGAATTTTGGACCCTCAAAACCCACATTTCCTAAGTTTAGTGGAAATTGTGGCATTTAATTAGGCCAAAATAAAGAAAAATAAATTATTCCATATGACAAAATGAAGTGGAAATGACGTGGAAATTATTCTAAGTCAAAGAGTTGAGTCAAAGGACATGTGGAGGATGACTGAGCACACTGTATCATTAATTCATCATTTATTTATTCAAAATCGGGTTTCCCAGAGATAAAACGACAGTCACACATGGAAAATCAAATTTATTAAAGGCGGTTGAGCAAAAAAGGATTATTATACATGATCAGTTGACTGAAGACCAACTGGGGACCTCTTCTCATGAGCTATCTGGAGTGCAACAACACTCAACACTTCACTCAGAGGATTTACGCTATTCCTTGAGCTTAAACTGCGCAGTCACTCAGAGAAAACACACAGTTCTCAGGGACCTATGCAGAAGATCATTGGGGTCATCTACAAGTACGGTTTTAGTTGGTTCGAGTTTGCAGTGGTGGAATTGGTGTAGCAAGGGACTTCATTTGGCTTATGGATGAGTTCACTAGATCATATGGGGAATTCGATTTCCCTTGGTGTGCACAAAAGAAATTCGATTTTGCTATGGGTGTCTCACTCTTCTCCATATGGAACTTGGCTTATCTTTACTTGGGATTTGCTCCAAATTCACTTCTCACTTGCATTCATCCTTGGGATTTTCTCCCAACCTTATATATAACGGAGCCATGGGTTTTCATATTGTATCATGTAATACGAGCTATTGGGCTTGAGGACGCGCTGTGAGATTGTACATGTACTTGCAATATAATACGAAAGTCTTTGGGTAACTTGTGATGGTGTTCTTCTCCTTGCATATGTGGTAAATTCTTTACTTCTTGTTATGCTTCTATTTATTTCCTCATGCTATTGTTTCCTTCATGCTTGTTTCAAGTTATGTTAGTATGCAGCTATCTCATATTAGCATAAGAGTTACTTTATCGCTTTAGGATAAGAAATCTTCTATTTGATGTCAAATATATCTATACGAGTTCTTTCCATTTTGCTTTTATTTAATTTCATGTGGATTTAATATGTTGTGGTGAGATTGTGTAGAAGGATCCGTCTTTGGTCAAGTTTTTCAAGCGTGAGGGGAAATTCCTGGAGGAACCAACCCATTCCTGAAAATATTCAAGGAGAACCCGCATGTGTTGATTTTCAGAGTCTAATCTATATTTTATTTTGTCTTGCAGAGGTTCTTTTAAGTTTCTCAAAACTCTTATTTCTTGCATCAAAAAAAAAATCAAACTTAAAATAATTTACTTTTCAAGTATTGCACTTCATTTCTTTAATATCTGGCTATTTCAAAGAGCCAAGTTATGGCTAGTCAAAGAGGAGAGTTTCCTCATACTCTTTAGCCTAGCCTCTTGTAGATTATTTTTGTAATATTACTTTGTGATTTCTTGAGCTAACATTTGTGGTTGTAGAGTTTCTCTAACTTCTTGTCTTGCAGCTACTTGCCGGTTTCATTTTCAGAAAATTACTTACAAGTTTGCATGCAAGACCTTGGGGCTCCAACTTCTAGATTATTTCCTTTCCTTGGCCGTGTAACTCAAAGAGGCTTTGCCTTGCTTTTTCTTCCTCGAAAAATCTGCATTTTGTTGGGCTTTTGCGGGCCTCAAATTGCAGAAATTTTCAGCAAGGAAAGATCTATAGCTCAAGTCTAAATTTTGAAGACTTTCCTTGGATTTTAAAGAAGACTTCAGAGTTTTCTCCTTCTTTGTAACAACTAATAAAATCCTTGGTTTTGGGAGCATGGGTTTTACCCATTGGTATTCCTATCTCTCCACCTTTTTTGAGAGACTTTGTGGTCTGATCTTTGATTTTTTTTTACTCGCATGCACATCATTTAATTGGGGAATTAACACAATCATGCATTACACTCATTTTGCATGCACCTAAAACTAACTTGCTACAGATTTCTAGTTCTTTTACTTTCATACCAGGTTCAAACTTTTGCATGCATGCACTTCTTAAATTTGTCATGAAGTTTGTTCCAAAACCACTTATGCTTGACCTTTAATTACATCTTACATGCAATAAGTATCTAGGTAAATTTTCTCCATAAAGTAGCATTTTACTTCATGACATGCAAATACATCTCAAGTTTGAAAGTTAATTTTCATTGTTGATTAATTTACTTACATGCCCCAAGCAAATCACTAAAATTTTACCTCCAACATAAGTTGGTTGAATAGACAATTTTAGGGACCCTCTACTCCTCTTTTGACTCCTCACTGTGGGATCCATATCTTTGGGCGAGGGTGAGTTCTGAGAATTAAAGAGTTGAATTGTAACATTGCTTTAGAACTAATTAATAAAATAAACCAAGTGCATTTTTCATCACATTTACCTTACTTACAAGTTCTTGAATTTTTCTTTCTTAATGGCTCAAAGTCTCACATGAAATATCATTTCCCTTTTTCAAGAAGCATTTTTATGCAAATATTGTAATCTCTTTTGCAACAACTTTAACTTAATTTTATTGTACTTGGACATTACCTACTTTAGAAAGCTCAATTTCATGTTTAATGTTCATCATGTTCATGTATGGTTGATGAATCGCATTTCCTTTCAAGAACACTTATTTCATGTTGCAAGGCTAAATGCATGTTGGTTTATCAAGTATTTTTATCATCTGGTTTATATTTAGATCACTAATTGTTTCCTTGTGAACAAAATAGCTTCATGTGCTTTGATTTATAAATTCGTTCATCTTGAGAACATTTCTGATATCTTGTGCTAACAATCTTTTGTTTCCATTTCAGGATTTCTGTGCTTTCATCTCTTTGAGCATTACTTTTACTTTTAAGCACGTTATTTGTGAAGGCACTGGTTAAATAGTTTGTCATTATTATTTCAAAGTTACTCATAAATGCTCATGAATCTTTAAAAGTAGTCCATTTTCACTCTAATATTCTCCTAGAAACTCAAGTCTTTAACTTAGTTCTCCTTTATGGACTACCCCCCTTAGCTGACCTAGGAGAGGGCTAAAACGAAGAGAGTCGGGATCAGCGTGGCAGCCCCTTCTCTGAGATCCTTGCCACCAACCACACCTTGTGGGGTTGAAGGCTTTTTCCACTGACTTGTAGGTAGGTGTGGGCGGAAAGGAGAAGCGATCAACATTTTTGGAGCTGTTGTCGGGGACAAGCTTTCTTGTACCTGAGAAAACGACTAACTTTTAGTTCTAGCAAATTTCAACTTTTAGACTTAGATTCTTGCTCAAGTGGCAACTCCACTCAATCCTAATTTTGCAAGAGTCTCTACTAGGGGAAATTCAAGTGGTCTAGTTAGCCCCTCTCCTGATCCTGAAAGGGTTTTTACAGAGAGATTAAAGAGACTTTCTCATAGTAGAGCTCTTGCTAGTCTTGGGCAAGAGGCTATTTCTGACATTCATTTGTTTTTTCAAGAACAAGTTGAGCCTAACATCATGAATGAACTTTTTGCTCCTTGTAACTTTACTAACATTAATGGCTATCCTCAGAATATCTCTTACAAGGCTATTGAAAGGTTGTCTTCTTTTCAAGCTAACAATGTCATTAGTGCTGCATCACATGTGAAGAACTTTAATGTTTGCATCTTTAAGTGGTGTAACGTTGCTAACTATGAGGATGTAAAGATGAGGTTTTTTGTTCTCTCTTTAAAAGAGGATGCTCTTGATTGGTTCATTGAGCAACCTGCTAACTCGTATGATTCTTTACAAGAAATTGTTAATGCTTTCATGGGAAATTATGGAGAGAGAAGAGAGAACAGTCATCTGATCAGTGCCATTACCACCATAAAGAAGAATGAAAATGAAACCATGGAGGAGTTAACAAAAGATTCAATGAATCAGTTAAAAGCAAGCCTACAACTGTTAAACCTTTGGATGAATTTCTCTTATGCTCGTGTTTAGATGCTTTTGGTGTAGATACTGCTCATGAGTTGATGAGGAAGGAACCTAAAACTTTGGGTATAGCTCAAACAGAAGCCTTGAAAATGGAGGGGGCTAGAAAGCAATCAGGAAAATCTTTGATTCCTGGTTGCACTAGAGGGCCATCGAAATAGAATGATTCCAAAGGCAGGGTCAAGGAAGAGGATACCCATGATTCTATTAAGGAATTAACTCAATTCATCAAGAGCATGGAAGCAAACCACACCAAAGAAATGCAAGCAATGCAAAGTAGGTTGGTGGCCATGGAAAGATCGCAAGTGAAAAGATTCCAACCTAGGCCAAATAACGGATGGCAAAAGAATAAAGGCCCTCAAGAAGATTATAGGCCTCCAAATCCATTGGAATCCACCAACATGGTAGATCAAATTCCCCCTTTTTGTAGGCCATGTAATGAGTTCCATGAAGAAGCCAAATGCCCGTATGTAAAGAGAATTATGGAAGGTAGCGTGTTGGGAGATGAACATGTAGGAACTAGTGGTCAAATGACTCAAATCCATATGTTCTCCATGGAAGATCAAATATACACCATTGAAAGAAATCAAGAGATTGACCATAGTCCTAATAATCTTGGGGTTGACAATATGATTGCAAATTTTGAAATAGTCACTAAGATTTTTGGGGAAAAGCCTACATCTCGACAAATTCTTGCTATGGCAAAACACAAAGGGATGACTTATCAGAGAAGGGATATTCAAGACCGGAATAATCACAAAAAAATTTCTCCTCCTACTTCAGAATTAAATTTTGACTTGGGCAATTGGGTGAATAATGCAAAGGTTTCTATCCCAATGACAGAGCTTTTAAAGATACCATCTCAAAGGGCCAAGTTACTGAGTGAAATTGAAGTTACTCAAAGGGACAAAAAGCCTAATAATTAACCAGAAGATGAAGAAATTGTATTGAAAAGTATGAACTGTTATGTGAGGAACGAAGATCATCTGCCATTTTATGTTTCTTTGATAGTGAATGATCATTACACAATTGCATGTTGGATTTAGGGGCTTCATCAAATGTCATGACCAAGAAAGTCATGGAGCAACTGAATTTAAGGGTATCTAGGCCCTATAACAACATATGTTCAATGGATTCTAAAAGAATTGAAGTGTGTGGGATAATTAAAGATTTACAGGTTTTCCTAGCTACATACCCAGACAGAATAATGACTATGGATATTGTTGTGATAGAAGTTCCTGATACATGGAGAATGCTCCTATCAAGAAAATGGGCATCAGATTTAGGTGGTAGCCTTCAAATGGATTTATCATATGCCACCATCCCCATGCCAAATAATACTTTTGTCAGACTTGATCGGGAGTTAGTGAAAAGATATCATGTTGAGGATCCAAGGAAACCCAACAATGAGATTATCTATAGATCATGCCAGACAATAAGTGATGCAGTGTTGACAAATTTCCTCCCCCCCCAGTAGAGCGGATTCAAAATGAAGAGATTAGGCATAGCTCAAAAAGCTTGGGTACTTCAAATTTTCCATCGGAGCATTTTCAAGACAGAGCAGTAGGATTGACAATAATTGCATCATCATCACCATTGAAACTAACCAAGAGAATATGAAAAAAAAAAAAAGAGCCTCCAGTTTTGAGTAGGATCAAGCCTCAACGCATCAAAAGTCGAAAAAGGAAAAAGAAGAGGTTTGGTATATATGATGGCCACAAATAGGTTAACATTGGGGCAAGTCATAGTCCCAAGATAGTCAGAATTGGACAAGGCACATCAGAGAAAGAGCCTATGGATTTGCCTATGAGTAGGCAGGTTCTCAAGATGGATTTCACTATAGACATCTGATGCCATGGGGCATCCTGTGTATCATATTCCTAACCCTATCCCTTGTAAATTTTGTTTAAGTAGTTTTATTTCATGAATAAATTGTTATTTATGTTTCCTAAGATAAATTTCCATTTATGTACTTCATTTATTTGATGTTATTTTGAATGGATAATGCTAATATATATTTTTGGTTGGTGGATGTTGATTCCAGGTCCTTGCACACTATCACTTCATATCTAGCATGAATCCCCATATGGAGCCAAATGTTGACCACTGGAGTGGCACCTAAGGATAATGAGAAAACTCCATGCCCAAGGATGAACCAAAAGACATTTGTACCATCAGATATCATCAGTTCAACATAGTTTTTGAACTCTACTTCTATTTCTCATCATCTTTCTCTTGTACCCAGATTCCACACCCTACGGGGAATTTTAATAAGTGATGCTAGTAATGATAAATTTGAGTCAATATTGAGTTTGTAATAGGTCTAGGTAGCTTGGGACCTTTTCAATAAATGAGTATTACTCTAGGAGATTTTTTTTACTCGGTTAATTATCATCTCCCTACCAGGACTTAATAATTGATTGAGTTTTTTCTTTCAATTTTACCCCAAAGCCGAAGTACGGCTTGATGGTGAAACCTTCAGTGAGTCCTAGTGTCTAGAATCAATATATATTACCATACTAGATCACACAAAAAATTTCGTGGAATTTGGTTAAGTCTAGGTAGTGATTTTTTAATTTTTTTAATTTCTCGCAAGTTGAAACTTGCAATAAAAATTGCAATTGGATTGTAATAAGTGTTGTCTAGAGAATTTGTATGGGGAATGAGAAATCAAAATTACACCTCTCACCCTCAAATTTCTACTATGACACACTTTGAGGGGTTAATAATGAGTTTTGGACCCTCGAAACCCACAATTCCTAAGTTTAGTGGAAATTGTGGCATTTAATTAGGCTAAAATTAAATGTAATAGAGAAAAAAAAATTATTCCATGTGACAAAATGACATGGAAATGACTTGCAAATTATTCTAAGTCAAAGAGTTGAGTCAACGGACATGTGGAGGATGACTGAGCACACTGCATCATTAATTCATCATTTATTAATTCAAAATCGAATTTCCTAGAGATAAAGCGGTAGTTACACACAAGGAAAATCGAATTTATTAAAGGCAGCTGAGAATAAAAGGAATATTCTATAGGATCAGTTGACTGAAGACCAAGTGGAGACCTCTTCTCATGAGCTATCTGGAGTGCAACAACACTCGACACTTCACTCAGAGGATTTACGCTATTCCTTGAGCTTAGACTACGCAGTCACTTAGAGGAAACACACAGTTCTCGGGGACCTACGTAGAAGATCACTGGGTCATCTACAGGTATGGTTTCAGATGGTTCGAGTTTCCAGCGGTGGACTTGGTGTAGCACGGGACTTTGTTTGGCTTATGGATGAGTTCACTAGATCATATGGGGAATTAGATTTCCCTTGGTGTGCACAAAAGAAATTTGATTTTGCTCTGGGTGTCTCAATCTTCTCCATATATGGAACTTGGCTTATCTTTACTTGGGATTTGCTCCAAGTTCACTTCTCACATGCATTCGTCCTTGGGATTTTCTCCCAACCTTCTATATAATGGAGCCATGTGTTCTCATATTGTATCATGTAATAAGAGCTATTGGGCTTGAGGACTCGCTATCAGATTGTACACGTACTTCCAATATAATACAAAAGTCTTTGGGCTAATTTGTGATGGTGTTCTTCTCCTTGCATATGTGGTAAATTCTTGACTTGGTGTTATGCTTCTATTTATTTCCTCATCCTATTTGTTTCCTTTGTGTTTGTTTCAAGTTATGTTAGTATGCAACTATCTCATATTAGCATAAGAGTTACTTGATCGCTTTAGGATAAGAAATCTTCCAATTGATGTCAAATATATCTATACGAGTTATTTCCTTTACTTTTATTTAATTTCGTGTGGATTTAATATGTTGTGGTGAGATTGTGTAGAAGGATCCGTCTTTGGTCAAGCTTTTCAAGCGTGAGGGGAAGTTCTCGAAGGAACCAACCCATTCTTGAAAATATTCAAAGAGAACCCGCATGTGTTGATTTCCAAAGTCTAATCTATATTTTATTTTGTCTTGCAGAGGTTCTTTTAAGTTTCTCAAAGCTCTTATTTCTTGCATAAAAAAAAATCAAAGAGTATTGCACTTTATTTCTTTAATATTTGGCTATTTCAAAGAGTCAAGCTATGGCTTGTCAAAGAGGAGAGCTTGCTCATACTCTTTGGCCTAGCCTCTTGTAGATTATTTTTGTAATATTACTTTGTGATTTCTTGAGCTAACATTTGTGGTTGTAGAGTTTCTCTAACTCATTGTCTTGCAGCGACTTGTAGGTTTCATTTGCAGAAAATTAGTTACAAATTTGCAAGCAGGACCTTGGGGCTCCAACTTCTAGATTATTTCCTTCCCTTGGCCGTGTAACTCAAATGTTAAAATTTGGGTACCAGAGGACAAGTGGTTCCCTAAGGCTTTGATCTTTGGCCTAGGGAAAAGTGTCCAAATGTATTTATCTCTTTCTCCTAAAGTGACTTTATAAGTGGTAAGTTCAAATCTAATTTAAAAGTGACTTTATAAGTGATAAAGTTACCAAGTCTAATTTTAAAGTGACTTTATTAAAGTCAATGTGAAAATAGAAAATGAAAAAGTGACTATGGAATAAAAGGCTAAGTGAGTCTTTATTTAAGTGGGGTGAATTAAATATTAGAAAGTGAGAATTAAATGCACACTTAATCTCAGCCCTAGATCTAAAGCTATCTTAGCCATTGGATTTAGGGATTCCTCAAAAGTCACTTAGGGTTAGCTTAAAGGAGGAAAAGAAGAGAAAAGGTCATTTTTTTTCTTTTCACGAGCAGATTGAGAGAAGGAGCAACAGAGAGCAAGGAGCTTTTCTGAGCAGAGAGAGAGAAGGAGAAGCAACATCTTGACACACTTATCGAGGCAGAATTTATTTCAGCAAATCCGTACAGCAAAACAGGAGCACGTTTTTCGAGGCAAGTGGCACGAAAATTGAGGAACGGAAGACTGCATTTATTGCTACAAAACAGGCACAGTTTTTTAGGTTCGTACAGCAACAAAAGAGGCACAGTTTTTGAGGTCCGTACAACAAAAAATCTGGCACAGAAATCGAGGTTCGTACAACATCAGTTTGGGATAGTTTTCGAGGCAATCGTACTTTTAATTTTGGCACGCATTCCCATAATCTGTACAGTTGTCCTTTGGCACAATTTTCGAGGGTCATACAGTTGTTCTGGCACACTTTTCTATGTTGTCCGTACAGCATTTAATGTTGCACTTTTCACTATAAATTTTTTGTTTTGTATTGGCACAAATTTCGAGGTGGACGACAAGCACGAAATTCGAGATAAGTAAAAATTATTGGTTGCTGGAATTCTTACTATGTATTTCATTTCTCTGTAAAAGCAATATTTAGAAATAAAGAAGAGTTCTCGAACTGGTTTTCCCCAAGAGTTGTAGGGGGTTTTTCTAGGGTCATATTGACCAAAAATCAGCGTGTTAATTTTCTGTGTTGCTGAAATATTTTACTGTGTTTTTATTCCTGCAATTTCCAACACTGTGAAATTCCTGAATTTGTGTTTTCAGAAAATTTATTTCATTTCCAGAATTTGAATGCATGATTATGGGAATGGGCATTTAACTTTATGGGAGTGATAAGGTGAAACTCTAAACCGAAGTGGGGTCTAAAATTTCTACATGGTATCCGAGCTTGGGTGGCTGAAAAGTGCAATTTGGGATAGCAAGTGAAAAATTACAGCAAGCTATTTTCACACAGAAAACTGAAGCTTTACCACAGATTTGAAAACTTTAGTTTCTTAGAACAGCAAGCATGTCTTTGGGCTTAAGGGTGGAGGATAGGTTGGATGGGCAGAGCAACTATAGTGCATGGAGAGAGAGAATCAAGAGCATCTTTGAGGAGGCAGAAGTCAGGGGCATAATGGTACATACCACACAGCACCTAGTTGCAGCGCCTACTGACCCTGTTCAGTTAGCTAATTCTAATAAGAAGAATGCCAAGGGAAAAAGGTTGATTTTGGATGTTGTTAAAGACCATGTCATTCCTCATGTGAGAGGAAAGACATATGCACATGACATGTGGACGGCCTTGACCAATCTTTACCATAGCACAAATGAAAACAGAAAAATGGTCCTAAGGGAGAAGCTGAAGGCCATTAAAATGGATAAGACTGATGGTGTTACAGCATACCTCACAAAGATCACTTCTATGAGAGATGAGTTGGCTGCTGTTGGAGAGACCATTCCACCCATTGAGTTGGTGCGGATCACATTGAATGGTCTTCCCAAGACATGGGAAAGTTTTGTGGATCTGTTTGTTGCACAGGAAAACCTTCCCAGCTAGGAGAGGTTGTGGGATGATTGCATTCAGAATGAAATCAAAAAGAACCATCTTGGGGCAGCCAAGCAGGTAGAGGAGGATGACAATGTAGCATTGTTAGCAAGGGGCAAGAATGGCAAAGGAAAGAAGCAAGCTTCCACAAGTGGTGGTGGGGGCAAAGGCAAAGGTAAAGGTAAGCAGGTGAACAAGGATAAGGACTATTCCAAAGTTAAATGTTGGAATTGTCAGAAGTTGGGACACTATGCAGTTGTGTGTCTGAAGAAGAAGAAGAAGAAGGGAAAGGACAAGACCATGGCAGCATCAGCAGAGATAGAGGACTTCTCAAAGAGCTTTGACCGGGAATTTGTGTTCATTTCTTTTGAGTCCACTAGTGCAGGATCACCTGCCACATAGGTTGAGAGGGAGTGTGCACTTCCCGTCACTAGCGGAGCATCTTCAGGTATTTGGTATGTTGACAGTGGAGCTTCCCATCATATGACAGGATTCTGTGAGTACTTCTCAGAGCTTTCAGAGAGTGGCACTGATATAGAGGTAGTACTCAGAGATGACAGCATTGTTAGAGCAGTCGGTGTGGGGACATTGACATTTGATAGAGAACCCAAACCTCCCTTGAAAGTGTCGGATGTTCTATATGTGCCAGGGATGAAGAAAAACCTTATATCTGTTTCAACATTGGAGGATAGAGGGTATAAGGTGTTGTTCAGGAGAGGATAGGTGCTTATATATCCCAAGGGCGCTCCAGCTGATTCAACTAGAGTGATTGGTGTGCGCCATGCCAAGGTATACAAGTTTTCATTTCAACCCCTTATGGCATTGAGCAGTAGTACTGGCAGCAGAGCTAGCAGTTCAGAGCTGTGTGAGATTTGGCACCGTAAGATGGGGCACATTTATCATGAGGCCTTGAGGACATTGCAGGAGATCACCACAAGTGTGCCAAATTTCAATTCTGATCACCTAGATACATGCAGAGGATGTGCTATGGGGAAGTTTGCCAAATCCCCTTTTCCCAGCGGTGACAATAGATCGACGGGGATTCTTGATTTGATTCATACCGACGTGAGCGGTCCGATGTCTCATGTATCCTTGAGTGGATATGAATACTATGTTTTATTCATTGATGATCACTCCAAGAAGACCTGGATTTATTTCTTGAAAACCAAGAGTGAGGTCTTCAAGCGGTTTCGGCAGTTCAGAGCTCTTGTGGAGACTCAGACAAGTCGGAAGATCAAGTCCCTTAGGTCGAACAATGGAGGGGAGTATACCGTTTGTGAGTTTGTTGATTATTGTGCGAAGGCAGGCATCAGGAGGGAGTTCACAGTTCCTTACAACCCCCAGCAGAACGGGGTTGCGGAGAGGAAGAACAAATCCATTGTTGGGGCTGCCAAAGCCATGCTACATGATCAGCAGTTACCGTTATTTTTGTGCGCAGAGGCCTGCAACACTGTTGTGTACTTGCAGAACAAGAGTCCACATCGTGCCTTTGGGCATGTGACTCCAGAGGAGGCTTTTTCTGGGAAGAAGCCTGATGTTGGTCACTTTCGTATCTTTGGGTATATCACATACTCTTCTATTCCCAAGGAGAAAAGGACCAAGCTAGAGCCCACTGTAGAGAAGGGCATCTTGGTGGGTTACGTTGAGACCTCAAAAGCCTTTCAGAATTATATTCCTGCAAGGAGGAAGGTTGTTGTCAGGCTGGATGTGAAATTCGAGGAGGATAGGGCTTTCAGGAGGTCACGGGAGTTAGAGTATCTGGATTCACCAGACCCTCAGGAGCAGCTGAGTCAGTGACAGGGATCCAATGGACAGTGATCAAGAGGTACATCGATTACGGTGTCCGGCCCATCAGTGAGCAGTGGCTCGCAGAGTTAGATGGGTGGTGCTTCGAGCAGCATGCAAAGCAATCCGCAGAGCAATTCACAGGGTAGCCCATTGATGGACAGTTCACATGATACTTCAGCATCTACAAGCACAGGTTCAGGCATGAGGTCAGTTGGCAGGTCTTCAAGAGTTTAGGCTTTTGATGAGGATGAGGATTCTTTCACTCCAGTGGGAGAAGTGTGCTCAGGGAAGAGGAAGCCCAAGTGGCTTCAAGACACCTTGAGAGAGGCCACATCTGTTGTTGGGCCGAAGAGACAGGTTAGAGAGAGCAGACCACCTGAGCAGTTATGTAGCTTATATGGCATTGGTTGCTAGCATCGTTGACTCCGAGCCTTCTAGGTATGAGGAGGCAGCTAGCCAACAGGTCTGGAGAGAGGCCATGCAGGAGGAGTATTCTTCTATAATGAAGAACGATGTTTGGGAGATGGTGCCGAGGCCTGAAGGGAAATCAGTGGTTACTTCCAGATGCCTTCACAAGATAAAGCATGTTGCAAATGGCAGCATCGAGAAGTTCAAGGCTCGATTTGTGGCTAGAGGGTTCTTCCAGGTAGAGGGAGTTGACTATGAGGAGACCTTCGCTCTCATGGCTCGATATACTGCCATTCGCTCCATTATATCGATAGCAGCAGAGATGGTTTGGAAGATCCACCAGATGGATGTGAAGACCACATTTCTCAATGGCTTCATATAGGAGGAGGTGTACATTGAGCAGTCGCAGGGCTTTGAGATGCATGGGAAGGAGTCCCATGTATGCAGACTGAAGAAGGCACTCTATGGCCTGAAGCAAGCTCCTAAAGCTTGGTACTTGAGGATTGATACGTACTTGCAAGAGTTGGGTTTCAAAAAGAGTGATGCAAATCTGAACCTATACTTTATTGTGGTAGGTGAAGAGCCTCTCATTTTGGTGTTGTATGTGGATGACTTGGTCATTACAGGTGCAGAGAGACTCATAGAGGGTTGCAAGAGATATCTTGCTTCAGAGTTCGAGATGAAGGACATTGGCTTGATGCATTACTTTTTGGGATTGGAGGTGTGGCAGGAGGAGGGGCATTTCTTCTTGGGACAGGGGAAGTATATTCTAGACATTTTTAGCAGACTTCACATGGAGGATTGCAAACCCATGTCGACACCTATGATCACTAACTGGAAGAAGCTTCACGCTTCAGATTCCGAGCTGGTGGATCCTACTTTGTATAGACAGTTGATTGGTTCCTTGATGTATTTGGTCAACACTCGACCAGATATATGTTTTGCATTCAACACGATGAGCCAGTTCATGTGTGAGCTTAGGAGAGTGCACTGGGTTGTTGCGAAACACATACTTCGTTACTTGCAGGGGACAGTGGATTATGGTCTGGATTATAGACAAGGAGATGCAGTGAGACTGGTAGGGTACACTGATTTTGATTGGGCAGGTTGTGCTTCTGATAGGAAAAGCACTTCAGGGTGTTGTTTTGGGTTGTGTTCGGCAATTGTGTCGTGGTTCAGCTAGAAGCAACAGTCAATTGCATTGAGTTCCGCGGAAGCAAAGTACATGGCAGCCAGTTTGGCTAATTGTGAGGCCATATGGCTTCCCAAGATGTTGTTTGGCTTATTTGGTCAAGCGTTGAGACCTTCAGTGATTTACTGTGATAATTAGAGTTGCATTAAACTCACGGAAAATCCAGTATTTCATGAAAGGTCAAAGCATATCAACATCAGATATCATTTCATGGGAGACTATGCTCAAAAGGGAGCTGTGAAGCTTGGGTATATTCCCACAGATGAGCAGGTAGCGGACATATTCACCAAAGCCTTACCACGAGGCAAGCATGTCTACTTAAGGGACAAAATGGGGGTGGTGAGTAACACTTTCCTCGGTAAGAGAGAGTGTTAAAATTTGGGTACCAGAGGACAAGTGGTTCCCTAAAGCTTTGATCTTTGGCCTAGGGAAAAGTGTCCAAATGTATTTATCTCTTTCTCCTAAAGTGACTTTATAAGTGATAAAGTTACTAAGTCTAATTTTAAAGTGACTTTATTAAAGTCAATGTGAAATTAGAAAGTGAAAAAATGACTATGAAAATAAAAGGCTAAGAGGGTCTTTAATTAAGTGGGGTGAATTAAAAATTAGAAAGTGAGAATTAAATGTACATTTAATCTCAGCCCTAGATCTAAAGCTATCTCAGCCATTGGATTTAGGGATTCCCCAAAAGTCACTTAGGGTTAGGTTAAAGGAAGAAAATAAGAGAAAAGGACATTTTTTTCTTTTCATGCGCAGATTGAGAGAAGGAGCAAGAGAGAGCAAGGAGATTTTCTGAGCAGAGAGAGAGAGAAGGAGAAGCAGCACCTTGGCACTCTTACCGAGGCAGCATTTATTTCAGTAAATCTGTACAGCAAAACAGAAGCACGTTTTTCGAGGCAACTGGCATGAAAATAGAGGAAGGGAAAATTGAATTTATTGCTGCAAAACAGGCACAACTTTTGAGGTTCGTACATCAGCAAAAGAGGCACAGTTTTTGAGGTCTGTAGAACAGCAAATCCAGCACAAAAATCGAGGTCCGTACAGTAGTAGTTTGGCACAGTTTTCGAGGCAATCGTACTGTTGGTTTTGGCACGCATTCCCAGAATCCGTACAACTGTCCTTTGGCACAGTTTTCGAGGAGGGTCGTAAAGTTGTTCTAGCACACTTTTCTATGTTGTCCGTACAACATTTAATGATGTACTTTTCATTGTAAATTTTATGTTTTGTATTGGCACGAATTTTGAGGTGGAGGACAAGCATGAAATTCGAGATAAGTAAAAATTATTGGTTGTTGGAATTTTTACTGTGTATTTCATTTCTCTGTAAAAGCAATATTTAGAAATAAAGAGCTCTTGAATTGGTTTTCCCCAAGAGTTATAGGGGGTTTTTCCAGGGTCATATTGACCAAAAATCAGTGTTAATTTTCTGTGTGGCTGAAATATTTTACTGTGTTTTTATTTCTGCAATTTCTAGCACTGTGAAATTCCTGAATTTGTGTCAGAAAATTTATTTCATTTCCAGAATTTGAATATATGATTATGGGAATGGGCATTTAACTTGATGGGGGTGATAAGGTGAAACTGAAAATCAGAGTGGGGTCTAAAATTTCTACATCAAAGAGGCTTTGTCTCGCTTTTTCTTCCTTGAAAAATCTGCATTTTGTTGGGCTTTTGTGGGCCTCAATTGCAGAAATTTTCAGCAAGGAAAGATATATAGCTCAAGTCTAAATTGTGAAGACTTTCCTTGGATTTTAGAGAAGACTTCATAGTTTTCTCCTTCTTGTAACAACTAATAAAATTCTTGGTTTTGGGAGCATGGGTTTTACCCATTAGTATCCCCTATCTCTCCACCTTTTTTGAGAGACTTTGTGGCTTGATCTCTAATTTTTTTTACTTGCATGCACATTATTTAATTGGGGAATTAACACAATCATGCATTACACTCATTTTGCATGCACCTAAAACTAATTTACTACAGATTTCTAGTTTTCTTACTTTCATAGCAGGTTCAAACTTTCGCATGCATGCACTTTTTAAATTTGTCATGAATTTTGTTCCAAAACCACTTATGGTTCACCTTTAGTTACATCTTACATGCAATAAGTATCTAGGCAAATTTTCACCATAAAGTAGCATTCTGCTTCATGACATGCAAATACATCTCATGTTTGAAAATTAATTTTCATTGTTGATTAATTTACTTACATGCCCCGAGCAAATCACTAAAATTTTACCTCCAACATAAGTTGGTTGAATAGACATTTTTAGAGACCCTCTATTCCTCTACTGACTCCTCACTATGGGATCCATATCTTTGAGCGAGGGGGAGGTCTGAGGATTAAAGAGTTGAATTGTAACCTTGCTTTAGAACTAATTAATAAAATAAACCAAGAGCATTTTTCATCACATTTAGCTTACTTGCAAGTTCTTGAATTTTGCTTTCTTGATGGCTCAAAGTCTCACATGAAATATCATTTCCCTTTTTCAAGAAGTATTTACTTTCATGCAAGTATTGTAATCTCTTTTGCAACAAGTTTAACTTAATTTTATTGTACTTGGACATATCTACTTTAGAAAGCTCCATTTCATGTTTAATGTTCATCATGTTCATGGATGGTTGATAAAGCTCATTTCCTTTCAAGTACTCTTATTTCATGTTGCAAGGCTAAATGCATGTTGGTTTAACTTTCAAGCCTTTTTATCATCTGGTTTATATTTAGATCACTAACTGTTTCCTTGTGAACAAGATAGCTTCATGTGCTTTGATTTATAAATCCGTTCATCTTGAGAGCATTTCTAATATCTTGTGCTAACAATCTTTTGTTTCAATTTCAGGATTTCCGTGCTCTCATCCCTTTGAGCATTCCTTTTACTTTTGAGCACGTTATTTGTAAAGGCATTGGTTAAATGGTTTGTCATTATTATTTCAAAGTTGCTCATAAATGCTCATGAATCTTTAAAAGTAATCCATTTTCAGACTAATATTCTCCTAGAAACTCAAATATTTAACTTAGTTTTCCTTTTGGGACTACACCCCTTAGCTGACCTAGGAGAGAGCTAAAACGGAGAGTCAGGAGCAGTGTGACAATCCCTTCTTTGAGATCCTTGCCACCAACCACACCTTGTGGGGTTGAAGGCTTTTTCCATTGACTTGTAGGTAGGTGTAGGCGGCAAGGACAAGCGATCAACAGGAACTATGTCTTTGTCATGGATTATTCATGCATGTTATCTTGTAAGCCGGCCATGTATTTGATAAATTTTTAGTTTATGTCTAATGTATGGAATATATTGGTAATCTAAGGTTTTTCTATTGTGCCCTAACTTGTTGATAATCAATTGCATAGAAGCTAGTTGTCATTATTACATGTGTTACTCATTATATAACAAGTGAATGGTGATCCCCTTGGTGAACTCATGTTGTAGCTCTCTCAACTACCTTTGATCCCTCACAAAGATAATAGCTAGGGTTTTGATGCTAGGGAATCAAAATATCCTTACTCCTTTGCAAGAATTAACAAACCTTAAACATCCATAGACTCCATCCACCAAAGGATTA
This sequence comes from Pinus albicaulis, assembly GCA_034641835.2. NCBI lineage: Eukaryota > Viridiplantae > Streptophyta > Pinopsida > Pinales > Pinaceae > Pinus > Pinus albicaulis. The sequence goes on along the minus strand of CM076580.1, from coordinate 310,188,982 downwards.
GGCAATAGCCATCCATTTGTTGGTGATCAAGTCAATTTTATCCGTAATTTTACCCTTTCTCTCTCTTTCCTAATTCAGAACTCTAAAGGCCATGTAGCCAATGTGAATTGACAAGGAGGTATTTTGGACCTTGGAAATGTTGGTTGATGTAGCTCAGACAGGTGTTCTAGCCTCAAGTGGTGTCAATAAGGCTAGGAACACCAAGAGCATAAAATATCTCCAAGCCTAAGTTCTTCTTTTGAATGAAAATGTCTTAATAAAATTAATTAATCATTTTTTAATTATTTTCTTAAATTGTAACTTAGAAAAATAGATTAATTAATTAGTAAGAATTGAGACATAGTCGATTTTCCTTTAGAGACTTCTAGAAAAGTTTCTAAGTGATCTTAGCCATCAATTAGTGTCGAATTTGTTGTCATTGATGTCAAAGTGGGTGTAGGATGACATAGCAGGTGCAGGATGTCATCCTCAGTATGTTGGTTGTCATGGATGAGACGATGCAGTGATGAAACCCTAGCTCTAGGGTTTGGTTTCCTTGGAGGATGAGAACACCCCGCATTTGTTGAAGTTTTTGAAGCAGCAAACCAAAGAAATTGCCTCGGAGACCCTCGCTAGTGGATTCTACTTGTCATGTTGATTATGTTGATATGTGGAGTGTCTCGAGAGGCCTCACATTTGGACAGATATGCTTGGTAAAAGGTTCAAGCCCCTTGATGTGGGTGAAAACCCCAAAGTGTTCTTGATGTGGCAGCATTCAATTGGCTCAAGAAAAATTATGAAAACCTTGATACAGCTAGGGTTTTTGACCAAAAATTATGTGGTCAAATTTCCTATAAGAGATGGTCCCAGACACAGAATATTTTATTAAAATTTATCCTTAGGGGAACAAAAAGAAGCTTTATTACCGTTTGGGCCCTAATCGTTTAATGGTCTAAAATATCTATTAAAGTGATAAAATTATTTGATGCTTGGACCCAAATGGCACCGCTACTAAATCGACCTTGATTTGGGGTTTAAAATTTAAATTTTTAAATCAAATATTTTCCCTCAAGGTGGAAGTCACTTTCTCTTTCAAAAACTCTATAAAGCACCTTCCTCTTCTTCAATAGGCATCAATTCAACACTTTAAAGGAATCAATTTTTCTTTGAATTTACATCCGCTTTTGTGAAGCCTCTTAAGAGCTCGCATCATTCTTGAAGCTTCGTTCTATTTCTTTTGGGAAAAAGGGTTTTGGTTCGTTTGTATAGGGTTTCGCTTTGTTTATTTTGAAGGTGGTCTTCACATTTACAAGTCTGAAATCGATCACTAGAGGAATCAACGTGGATTGAATTCCGTGTGGCTTTATGTGGCTCGATACATTTTCAAAAGCACACTATTTCTGGGCACATGCATTAATAATGGTTTTTGTGACATGCATCTATGTTGACTATACTCAGTGGTGGACTTACATTTTCATGAAGGGCTAAATATTTGAAACAAATTTTAATTTCCTGTGAAGCCTACTAGGATCCTTTTTTAAGAACGTTTGATTTGGCTTCTGTACGCAAAGCAGAAGTTTTGAAGGTCTATCTTTGCGGCTTCTTTCAATCTGCAAGGACCTCTGAAACAAAGCCGAACAAACTTTCCTCTGCGACCTTGCCTGCAAACCCTCTGTGGCACAGTTCTACTAGTCAACGCACCATTTCTGTACATAAAGAAACAAATGTGAGGTATCATATCTTGATACAGTTGTAAGGATTTATCATTATGAACAAATAAATTACATCAATTCTCTGCGGCACCTTTTTCTTGGCAATCAACGCATCAAGTTTCAGAGATTACAACTTGGATCCCTGACAAAAATTGGAGAAATCTTAAAGAACGATCCGTGTTGATTCCCTGTGGTTTTCTAACTAAGACAGAGATAATACATTTGTTATAACTCTAATTGTATGAAGCTTTTGAAGTAATGCGTGCTCTTGGCCTATTCCTAAGATCTATTTTTCGTGGCCCTGTATAGTTGTCATTAAAGAAGTAATCTAACCTAGAAGTATTCGCCCTTCTGAAGTAACATTTCGGTTGGCTTGATATCAATCTTGAGACTATGACTGATTGGCATCACATCAAATGCTAGGGAGACCTGGTTCAGAAGTGTAGAAATTTTTTAATCTTAATTCTTATGCAGAAATTATTTCTGTTAATCCGGTTAAGCTTCTCCTAATTATACAAGTTATCAACTGAATAAATTCAAGTCAACATCAAAGCAAAACACATAACAGTTCTCTACCAATTCAAATCTAGAAAAAGCACATGCACACATAGACAAAGTGACAGTTATTTCTGGACAAACTGTCCCCGAAAAAACCCAATGTGAGAAAACCGGTCTCTGGCTGCTAGAGGGCTCTATTATTAAGAATATTTCTAAATACACAACTCTGGGTTCCAGATTTGGAAAACCCTACAGAGAAAACTCTAGATCTGCAGCACCTGGCTAATCTAAGACCAACAATACTAATTGATCCACACCCTCAAACAAGATTTACAGAACTTAGCCAGATCTAGGTCTAGAAACCCCAGATCTGCCCCTCAAAGACACTGCGTCAGCCTCTGAAGGCCTCCAAATGCTCAGCGTTGTCACTAGAAGGGACTACGTTACCCCAAACTGGGTGACGCAATCACTACGCTGCCCCTAAGGGTCTCTGCGTAACCCCTGAAGGGTTTCCTGAAAATCACGTTGTCCTTGCTGTTGTTGCCGCCGTCTACTGCTACTGTTGCTGTCGTCTGCTACTGCCGCTGTTGCCTTCCTATGCGCTGTCTGTCCTGATCTCTTCTCTGCTTCTTGTGTATTCTAGAACCCGGGATCAGATCACCCCTTGGTCTAAATTCCCCTCTCTGCAACTGAAACACTTGAGAATTCTTAGCAACTCCTACTTGTGAATCTCGCCTAGCTTCGTTGCTCGCTCGTATGTCTTACAAATGACCCCAAGCCTTTCCTTTATACTTTTCTCTATCACAAATCAATGGCCAAGATTAAATCTTTAATCAATGGCTAAGATTAAAATAAAGCTTGTTCCGTGTGACTTAAGACAATTTCATCACATGTTTAATTAAATTAACTTTAATTATTTTATTTTCCTAAGTTTTAACATGTGAAATACATTAAAATAATTAATTAATTTAATATCTCCTAAACGAGATGAAATATCCCAAATCCATTTCTCGGGTCTTGTAGATCCGGTGGACTCTAGTCCCTCCCTCAAAATTTGGGACCTAGAGCACAACTAATGCTACCCCAAATACACAAAATCTCAACACTCCCTCTTAGCATCAAGGGTGTGCTCTAGCAATACAATCACACTTATGCATTACATGATTTTGAGCACCTGGGTTCACGTGTTCGTTTGAAGCTTGGCCTCTTGCCACTCAACTCTGCACTGCTGCTGCCATTCTGTACTGTTGCCCATGACTCTGCCACTGCCACTGCCACTGCAACCATTGTACTGTAGCTCCCTCTCAATATGTTGCATCTATGCTGCTCATAGCACTGCCACTACTGATCTGTTGCACTGCAACTTCAATTGTTGAGAGAAACAACTGAATCTCCTGCCCAATCTTTGACAAACAAGTCAAATGGGCTGCATCCTCATCACTAAAGCTCCATAGGCTACGGATCTATGATGGCATCTAAAGAACGATGCACAGCTACAGCTCTGCCTGTGTAATCAAACTCCCTCTACACTACTGAAGTCACATCAGTTCCGTGTGTTGAAATCTATCACACTGCTGCTGCACTGTGCTGTCCCTCTGAAGCTCTCTGCGTTGCTGAAGTCACATCAGCCTCTGCACTACTACTGCTTCTACGTTGTTGTTGCTATCCTCTGCGTTGCTCCTCCCAGCCTCCAGATCTGCCTCTACCTCTGCCTCATCTGTGATCTATGCACCCATTGCTCCACTTGTTCCGCTACTGTCTTAAGGCTGTCGTAGCTCGCTTGTGATCCAAAAGATGAGCTACTCAAGGATCCCACCTTCTTCTATGTAGCTCTTCTACATATCCATGTCACCCCACCTCTGTGGTTCATGAGCACTCATGGCTACGTCATCTGCGGCCATTTGCTCAACAAATCTGTCAGAGCTCCTCCTCTCTATACTAGAGATCTTGGATCTAGGGTCCTTTTCGAACTGGGAACCCTCTGCTCCCTCTGACACTTGATTTCCCTCCTTGGAAATCTACCAAATCAACTATGATTCAGCTTCTTCTTTGATCCTCTGACCAAACTATAAGTTTCCTTTGGCAAGAAACTCTCTGAGAAGCTGATCTCTTCCCATACTTTGTCACTTGTGCTAAGGTTAAAAATCTAATAACTTCAGAAGTTTATCCCCACCAGCTCTTCTGAATTTCTGCAACTTTTCTGCAAACTTTTTCTGGATCTGACAGATTCAGATTTGAATCACACTGGCTGGCTTCAGACCCAACCAGCGTTGTTTCTGAGCGGCCTCTGCGTAGTAATTGCGTGGGCTTGCTAGGACACAGCGCTGGACAGCGTCACCCTTCCCTTTGCGTGAATCTCCTCCTGAAAACTGCGTTGTCCCTTCAGATCTACTTTTCTGCTGCCTTTCTAGATGCTTTCTGCAGCTAGATCCTTTAGCTGATGACCTTTCTAGATCTGCAATTTCTCCAATACCATGTAGAAATTTCTGAATCTTAATTCTTATCCAGAAATTATTTCTGTTAATCCAGTTAAGCTTCTCCTACTTATACAAGCTATCAACCGAATAAATTCAAGTCAACATCAAAGCAAAACACATAACAGATCTCTACCAATTCAGATCTAGAATAAGCACATGCACACATAGACAAAGTGACACAGTTAGTTTTGGACAAACTGTCCCCGGAAAAACCCAATGTGGGAAAACCAGTCTCTAGCTGCTGGAGGGCTCTATTATTAAGAATATTTCTGAATACACAACTCTAGGTTCCAGATCTGGAAAACCCTATAGAGAAAACTCTAGATCTGCAGCACTTGGCTGATCTAAGACCAACAATACTGATTGAACCACACCCTCAAACGGGATTTACAGAACTCAGCCAGATCTAGGCCTAGAAATCCCAGATTTTCCCCTGAAAGACATTGCGTCATCCTCTGAAGGCCTCCAAATGCTCAGCGTTGTCACTGGAAGGGACTGCGTTACCCCAAACTGGGTGACGCAGTCACTACGCTGCCCCTAAGGGTCTCTGCGTAATGCCTGAAGGGTTTCCTGAAAATCACGCTGTCCTTGCTGCTGCTGTTGCTGTCGTCTACTGCTGCTGCTGCTACTGTCGTCTGCTGTTGCTATCTGTTACTGCTGTTGTTTCCTTCCTCTACACTGTCTTTCTTGATCTCTTCTCTGCTTCTTGTGTATTCTAGACCCCAGGATCAGATCATCCCCTTGGTCTAAATTCCCCTCTCTGCAACTGAAACACTTGAGAATCCTTAGCAACCCCACCCTAGAATCTCAGCTTAGCTTCAGTGCTCTGCCTCTGTATGTCTTACAAATGACCCCAAGTCTTTCCTTTATACTTTTCTCGTTGACAAATCAACAGCCAAGATTAAATCTTTAATCAATGGTTAAGATTAAAAGAAAGCTTGATCTGTGTGACTTAAGACAATTTCATCACATGTTTAATTAAATTCACTTTAATTATTTTATTTTCCTAAGTTTTAACTTAGGAAATACATTAAAATAATTAATTAATTTAATATCTCCTAAACGAGATGAAATTTCCCAAATCCATTTTTGGGTCTTGTAGATCAGGGGAACTCTAGTCCTTCCTCAAAATTTGGGACCTAGAGCACAATTGATGCTACCCCAAATACACAAAATCTCAACAAGAAGTTGTTGGTATATACATACACATAGGTGTCGACAGGCCTAATCAAGCCAACCGATTTGAAATTGGTAAGTAACCTTGAGTAGAATTTGAAAGGTTCTTTCTTACACTTAATTCACCAAACCTTGTGACTCTCTCTCTCTCTTTTATAACCCTGATCTGCAGTAGTATGATCAGTGGTGGATCCTATATATAAGGAGATAAACAGATTTGATAGAAGCATCAGAAGCACAGGATGTCTCTGCAGTTAATGACATTGACATGTGTGCCAGTTTCACTTGACATGGTATCTACAGTATTGGTGTTTGGTATTTTCAATGTTTATGCAACTTATATCTGTGTCATCTTTAGTAGCTTTATGACAAGATACACCAGTGCCTTTATGGCAATCATGACTACCCTGTTTGGCAATAATCTTGACATTGCAATAACCTTGTAACTTTGATACTTGACAGTGGCTTACAGAGTTGTATGATTTTTCAATGATGCTTGGTTATTTCGTGTTAACCTTCACATGGCAACAAACTTTGGTGTGACAATAACATTTCATGACTTTAACAGTGATCATCATAACAATACTCTTGAGAAGTGACAGTAAGAATGACTTGGAGACATATTAGTGACCTTTAAGTATTGTTGTTTGTATCTTATTGATAGTGATATTGCATCTCTATGTCAATGATGTGACATATGACAGTCAAGAGATGTGACAGCATATATGACAGTGATTTGAAAAATATGGTGTTGACTTTGACCTACTATTTGATGTAGGAATAATCATGCATGACTTTGACAGTGATGATGTGTGACAGTCCCTCCTTGACAGTGTTGATGATAACAATATTTGTGACAGTGATAATGTTGTGACAGTCCCTCCTTGACAACGATGATTGACTTTGACTTTGACATATGGCAATGGTACCTGTTGACCACTAGAGTGGCACCTGATGATTATATGAAGACTACATGTCCAAGGATGAACCAAAGGACACTTGTACCATCAGATATCATCAGTTCAACAGAGTTTTTAAACTACACTTCTTATCATTTTCTCTTGTACCCAGATTCCATGCCCTGCGGGGAATTGTAACAAATGATGCTAATAATGATGAATTTGAGCCAATATTGAGTTTGTAACAGGCCTAGGTAGCTTGGGACCTTGCCAACAAGTGAGTATTACTTTGGAAGGTTTTTTTCACTCGGTTAATTATCATCTCCCTATCAGGACTTCATAATTAATTGAGTCTTTTCCACCCCCAAAGCCGGAGTACAGCTTGATGGTGAGGCCTTGGGTGAGTCCTAGTGTCTAGAGTCAATGTATATTACCATACTAGATCACACAAAAAATTTCGTGGCATTTGGTTAGGTCTAGGTAGTGATTTTTTAATTTTTTAGATTTCCCGCAAGTCGAAAATTGCAATAAAAATTATAATTGAATTGTAAAAAGTGTTGCCTAGAGAAGTTGTATGGGGTATGAGTAATCAAAATTACACCTCTCGCCCTCAACTTTCTACTATGACACACTTTGAGGGGTTAAAAATGTGTTTTGAACCCTCAAAACCCACTTTTCCTAAGTTTAGCTAGAAATCTAGCAATTAATTAAGCCAAAAATTAAAAAAATGGAGAAAAATAAATATCCACACATGCTAAATGAGGTGGAAATGAGGTTGAAAATTATGGAGGAGTTAAAGTGAAGTCACAAGCTAATGTAGTCTCCTAAAATGAAGGAAATGACATGTGCTCAAATAAAATCAAATTTCTGACATTAAATGAGAGTTGCTTACTTGGAAATTCGAATTTGTAAAGTTAATGCACATTTGGGAGGATTTGGGAGAATATTTGGTAGAGATTTTTGTGAGAAATTGTCCCCACATGGGTTACCACTCATATATGCTTGTCATTCCATCATAAAATTTGAATTTGTCACATAAGAGAAGAAGAAAATGATGTCCACTTGCCAGAATTCGATTTTTACACTCGGCATTGGAGCTCCACTTATGAAATTCAAATTTGCCTTGTGATCTCCTCCCTCTCACCACTTGGCATTTGGTTTATCATTGGCATTTGTTCCCAACTACTCTCTATATAAGGGAGCCATGGGCTCTCATATTGTATCATTTGCAACAAGCTATTGTGCTTGGGGAAACTTTGCTTCTATGTACTTGTGTTCTTCATATGAATAAAAAGACTTTGCCATTCATTCATAATTGTTATTCCATTGGAGCATTGTTTGGATCATTGATGGTATATCTCTACTTGTGCCTTTGATTTATATTTCATTTTGTTCATATGCTTTTGTTGAATTTTAGATGTATAGCCATCTTACATTTACAATTGGTTATTTGATATGCTCTAGGCCGGAAAACTTTGTCTATTTCATACAAATTCTAGAGTTTTATTTCCATTGTTTATTGATTTAATCCATATGAGCTAATGTTTGTTGGAAGTTTTGTAGAGGATCATTGTTGAACCAACTAGCAAGCATGAGTGGAAGTCTTAAAGGGACCAACCCACTCTTGGCATTGTTTTCAAGGAGCTCTCATCGTTATTTGAATTTCATATAGCTGATTTTTTTTAAAGTACTTGTTCTTGCAAGGTTCTCCTTCACATAGTCTATGCATGAATCAAAATATTAAAAAATTCATTTACATCTTTTAATTGTGTTTTCATTTCATTATATAGCTATTCAAGAGCTTCTCATAAACTAGACAAGCGATGGGGATATTTTCCCCTCACTTGATTTAGCCTTTGTATATTATTTTGTAGCATATTCACATACTTACATGCTCTCTTTTCACACTAACTTTGGTTTTAATTTTGCAGCCCTAACATTCTTGTTTGTAGGTTTTCTCTAGCTTCAAGTCGCATTTCAAGGAGGTTGTGGGAATTAGGAGAGCTTGTGGAAGAAGCCTAGGTCATACACAACTTTGGAGCTTGTATTCTCTAATTGTAGAACTCCTTCATATCTTTTGAGACTCCCATACTTGAAGGGATTTCCTTCTTGTTTCAATATTTCACATTGTATTCTCTCATTGATTCCTTGGGAAGCCATCCAAGAGGCTATAACATCATTGTAACACCATAATAATAAAAATTTATGTTTTTTTTGTGGGAGCGTGGGTTTTACCCATTGGCATTCCTATCTCACCATTTCAAGAAGAGAATTTGTAGATGGATTGAATTATTGGTTTTGACATTTCCATTTTCTTTCACATCACATATGTATGCTCTAATTAGGAAGTAACATAAATCATATTTCTTTTTCCTCAAGTTTGCTTCACAAATTTTAAGTTTGCATTTCTCATCATGTGCTACAAATTTCAAGTTACATTTCCATTTGCAAAGCAATTTTTTTACTTAATGCAAGCATCATTATTATTTTTGGGCAAACTTTGATCTATTTAACTTGGCACTCATCTAAATAATCCATGCTTTATTGTTATGCCACATTTCCATTTTGAGAATATTGAAGCATTGTGTATTTGACAAGTTTATCTTTCAAAGCAACCACTTATTTTCATGTCAAGCTAATTTCCTCAAGTTTAAAGCTCCTTTTGCAAAGCTATTGTGAGCACAAATCTCAATTTTATTTTTAAAGCACTGCAATTTCTTTTACATGCAAATTAATTGCTCATAAGCATCAAGCTTTTAATTGGTTCATCATTTATCTTTAGCAACTCACAATTTTAATTGTTCTTGAAGCTTATGCATCTTATGTTTACTTGAGCAAATATAGAAAGTGATCTTGTGGAACAATCTTACTAAGAGCATTTCCATTTTTTACATAGCACTTGCAAACTTACGTGCATATCATAATAGGCATTCTAACTTAGTTGCATATTTAAAATTTACCTCCAAGAATAAGCTTGGTTGATAGAAATTATAGGGAAAAAGGCTTTCTTGGAAAGTTCTTCCATTTGGTACGAATTAAGGTAAAAGTGTGACCCTGCAGTTATGAAGGTGGTTTGTCCCCTTGTAGGAACGACGGCACACGCTGGCTTGTAAGACTCAAAGGACGGGTATCGTTAATGACACCCCCGTGTCCTCGCCCCCTCTTTCTTACAGTCACCCCAATTTTTTCCCCTTGGTAAGAGCACAAGAGGAGGACTTCTCACCTAGATTAGGCATTTTGGATTTAAAGTAACCAAGATTAATTGCATCCAAATCTAGTATAATTGCATCTCATGCTAATACACTTCATGGCTTTACTTGCAAATTGTTTATTCCTCTTGTCATTATTGAAATTGAATACTTTGTTGTGGCAAATATTTTTTTTATCTACACTTTGCAAGTAGAACACTAATTGTTTCCTTTTGAGCAAGATAACTTCTCATGCTTGTAAAAGATAGCTTCTCATGTTTTGATTCATAAATTTGATTTATAATATCTTGTGCTAACATTTTTCTTGTTTCAACTTTTCAAGATTACTTTTGTTTTCCATAATAAAGCATTTTACTTCATTTAAGCAAATAAAATTTCATTTTAAAGAGCAACACTTCGAAGGCACTGGTTTCATATGCTTTACGCTTATTTTATGTATTGATGGTTATTGCTCACATCACTTTTTGCTTATAAATCTTAAGAAGTAATCTATTTGACTCTAACATTCTCCTAGAAACTCAAATCTTTAACTTAGTTTTCCATTTAGAGACCACCCACCTTAGTTAGCCTAGGAGATAGTTTAAACGGAGAGAGTTGGGATTAGTGTGACAGCCCCATATCTGAGTTCCTTGCCACCAACCACACCTTGTGGGGTTAAAGGCTTTTCCCGCTAATTGTAGGTAGGTGTAGGCGGCAAACGATTAACATTACCCATACTTGGTTGAATTTTGGTAGCATCGGATGTGCTCTAGGCTCAAGATTTTGCAAGGAGGCTATGACATATGCATTCCACAAAACCCAGAAATAGTTGTGGGAAACTCCACCGGGAAACAGTTTAATTAAAATAATTAATTATTTTGAATCGATGCCTAAGTCTAAACTTAGGAAATTAAAATAATTAAATGGTATTAATTAAACTAGGTACGAATCTTCTAGAAAAAGACGAAGATCAAGTCAAGATGATCTGAGCCATTGAATAGGATTTAATGTGGGCCGTTGAAAGTTCAACGAGAATATTATAAGAAGGAACTCGATGGGCACTTGAAAGGGACACCAGGCAAATACTCAGTTGCCCGAGCAAATCGATTTTCTCACTAGTTGAAGTCCAACAAGAGAAAATCGAATTAGAGGGAGAGTTGCAGGTGTGAGAGAGAGGGTATCAGCATAGTCGAGAGTGCAGCAACAGATTGGAAGATGCAGTGTAGAGGAGGGACGCAAATCACCAACATAGAGGCAGTGACGCAGGCATTGCGCAGTCACTACGCAAAGGATGACGCAATGAGGATAGCGTGAGGGCAGAAGGTCCTCTCCAGAGTCAGAAATTTATTGTGGCGCATGGAAATTTGTCTGTAAAATTTCTCAAAGTGTTTCTTCTTTTATTCTGTTGTCTGTATCTTGTACATGATATTTTGCTGAAGAATAATAAAGAAAACCTCATTTGCTGCATCGATTTTCCAGATTGGGTTTTTCCATTGTAATTGTACTTGTACTAGTATTTTTCCTCGCATTTACTTTCTGTAGTATTTTTAATTGTCAAGTCTGTAGTAGAATTTATTTCGATGTTCACTGTGTAACACCATAAATAACTTATTTCTCTATTAATAAGTAGAAGAAATAATATCATTTTCTACAGTAGGAATTCCATTTAGGAATTTTCACATGGTATCAGAGTGCAGGTGAAGTAGGAGAACAGAGCCAGAAGAGCCCAGTGCTGAGCAGGAGTTCGAAAGACTGCGTGAGCAACATATTGAACCTCTGAAGGGTTACGCAGTCCATAGCCGGGAAAGGCAGAATCTCGTGGAAAATTATTCTCTAAGCAAGTTAACAGACAAGGAGATTTTTCTGGATCGTAATTTGTCAGAGGCAGAGGGACAGTGCAAAAAACATTTCTTGCTGGGGTGCGGTTTTCTGCAGAAAAGCGTCAAAAATCGAAAGGAAAAATAGCACAGATAAGTATGGAAAGTCAATATGTCTCTAAATTATCTTCCAGATTGGAAGAATCTGAATGTTTGTCAAGTTCAGTATCAGTAGGTGTTTGCTATATTGATAGTGGGGCTTCAGCTCACATGACTGGAGTACAAGAATACTTCTCTAGCTATCAAGAAGAGCAGATGGACTTCCAGATCACTAAGGGAATCAAAACGAAGTGTACTCCAGTAGGGAGAGGCATCATAGGTGTGGTGCCTTAAAATTTCAGAATTTTTAACTTGAAAGTCCTGAATTTCGATTTTTACAAGTTTTAACAAATTATGCTCAAATTAAGTATGAGTTCCTAATTTAACAGTGAATCAAATAAAGTACCTCAAATTTCAGAAATTGATGTTGTAATTAACTGATACTCTGATAAAATTTCTAAAATTTACAGTAAGGAATTTAACAGATATATTTATGAAATTCATTCTTAAACACTGCACTAATCTAGTTCGGTGTTTGATGAAGATTATTCCTTGCTGCAACTTTAGCTCCACTGCTCCTGTTCCTATTTTCGTTATCAAAAGACCAATAACCACCAAGCCAACTGAATACAGTTGTTGTATTCAGTCCCAAAGTACTCGAATTGAGCTACTTTGGCCCCTGTGCCCAAAATCTCAAAACAGTTGACACTCTGTATTTCCTGATCTCAGCATACGATTCACCCTTCCAACTCTCGACACATTTCCTTTGAAATTTCCTTCCTCATCCCCCTTCTCTTCTCCCTTCATATGGTTAAATAATCCATTTTTAGGCAATTGTTGCCTCCTCACGGCCTTCTTATTCATTTATTAAGGCATATACAGAAATTAAAATGGGTCATTACAATAGCGTTTCAGACAGAAGCAGGAACCAGTATCAGAGCCACTAATGTGTTCCATGTGTCGGGATTAGGAATGAATTTGATTTCAGTGTCCCAGTTACAGGACAAGGGGTACGATGTATACTTCATTAGAAGGAAGGTGTATGTCAAGCATCCAAGCTGGAAGAAGATGAGACAAATTGGAGCTCGAAGCAACAGATTGTATAGATTGCAGTGCAAGTCTCCAATGGCACTGATAGGCAGTAATCATAATGGTGAAAAGGAACTAAATGAACTATGGCACAGGCGAATGGAGCACTGAGGATGCTCAGACAGATAGTTATAGGAGTTCCAGTCCTCAGTACTGAGCATGATGATGTATGCAAAGGATGCGTACTAGAGAAGTACGCTAAGGTAGCTTTTCCCAGAAGTGACAACAGAGCGAGAGGCGTACTGGGATTACTACACTCAGATATTTGTGGCCCAATGTCCACGAGAGCTCTTAGCGGTGGCAAGTACTTTGTCGCATTTATTGATGATCACTCTAGAAAAACCTGGATCTATTTCTTAAAGACCAGAGATGAGGTCTTTGATCGGTGTAGAGAGTTTAAGGCTCTCGTAGAAAACATGACCTAGAAAAAGATAAAGGTGTTGTGTTCAAATAATGGTGGAGAGCATGCAGACAAAAACTTCATAGATTTCTGCGCAAAGAGGGGATCAAAAGAGAGTATACAGCTCCATATAATCCATAGTAGAATGGAGTAGCGGAGCAGAAGAATAGAAAAATCGTCGAGGCGGCAAAGGCTATCTTATATGACCAGGACTTGCTTAGATTCTTATGGGCATAAGCATGCAACACAGCAGTGTATATTCAGAATAGAACTCCTCACAGAGCATTGGGGAAGAAAACGCCTAAAGGGGTCTTCACAGGGAAAAATTTGGAAATAAATCATCTCAGGATATTCGGAAGTGTGACATATTGTCACATTCTAGACAAGAAGATCAGACTGCAGAAAAGGGGTACCTTGTAGGGTATAGCGAGACCCTACATTCCAAGCAACAGGAAAATTGTAGTAAGGTTAGATGCAGAGTTCATGGAAGATAGAGCTTTCAAGAAATCTCGAGAGATGCCAGCAGAAGATCAGTCAGCAGATGTTCCCCAGTATTTCTTCAAGAGCAGGATATCCAGGTAGTTCTCAGCAGATGGAATAGCAAGAATAGGAGGAGGATTTGAGTGAGCCTCCCACCACCAGTGGAAGAACTAGTAGGGAAGTAGGGAAGACGCTGAGGGATGCAGAGGAGTTTGTCGAAGCTCCTAGAACCGACAAGAGGCAGCGTAGACAACTTAACAGATACCAAGCCTTGGTAGTACAGGTTGAAGAACCCTCTATTTTTCATGAAGTCGTACAACACCAAGTTTAGGTGGATCCCATGGTAGAAGAATACAGTTCTATCCTGACGAATGGTGTCTGGGAAGTGGTACCTAGACCAGAGGATAAATCGAGTGTAGGATCAACGTGGATCTACAAGATCAAGTACACTACAGATGGCAGGATCTACAAGATCAAGTACGCTGCAGATGGCAGTGTAGAGAAGTACAAGGCTAGGTTTGTGGCAAAGGGGTACGCACAAAAGGAAGGAATAGACTATGAGGAGACCTTCGCCCCTGTAGCTAGATATACCTCTTTCAGATCCGTTATATCCCTAGCAGCTCAAATGCAATGGGAGATTCATCAGATGGATGTCAAGACAACATTCTTGAACGGGGTGATAGGAGAAGTGTATATAGAACAGCCTAAAGGCTTCGAAACTCATGAAAAGAGAACTCATGTATGCAGGTTAAAGAAAGCCATGTATGGGCTCAAGCAGGCACCCAGAGCGTGGTATGGTCGGATTGATAGTTACTTGCAGCAGTTGAGATTCATCAAGAGTGATGTTGATCCCAAACTCTACTATTTGATGGTGGAGAATGAGCCACTTATTCTGGTATTATAAGTAGATGAATTATTTCTAACAAGGTCATCAGTGCTCATAAAGGACTGCAAGAAGAATCTTGAAGCAGAATTCGACATGAAGGATATAGGGTTGATGCATTATTTTCTAGGCTTGGAAGTTTGGCAGAAGAATGGGCAGATCTTCCTTAGGCAAGGAAGATATGCTACAGAGATTTTGAAGAGATTCAGATACAAGATTGCCGACCCATGGCAACACCTATGATCACCAACTGGAAGAAAATAGATGCATCAAGAGACAAGTGGATCCCACCTTGTACAGACAACTCATTGGGTCACTCATGTATCTAGTCAACACTATGCCAAACATTTGTTTCATTGTCAACACCCTTAGTCAGTTCATGGTGGAACCGAAAAGGGTACATTGGGCAGCAGCTAGGCACATTCTTAGATATGTGCGTGGAACAGTCAAATATGGGTTGAAATACACCCGAGGAGATGATTTCAGATTGACTGGATTCACAATGCAGATTGGGCAGGTAGTTCAGTAGACCAAAAAAGTACCTCCAGATACTGCTTCAGCGTTGGATTAGGAATGATCTCTTGGTGCAACATGAAGCAGAAGTCAATAGCTCTAAGCTCAGCGGAAGCAGAATATATGGCAGCTAGCACAGCAATGTGCGAAGCCATATGGCTTAGAAAGTTGCTTGTGAGTTTGTTTAGGAAGAGCATGGAAGCGGCCAGTGTTTACTACGATAATCGAAGTTGTATCAAACTCTCTGAGAATCCAATATTTCATAATCGGTCGACAATCATGTAACGAATCCGAGAATTCAGTATTTCTCTGAGATATCAAATGTCACTTTATCAGAGACTGTATTCAGCGTGGGGCAGTACAGCTGCAGTATGTCCCCACAGGAGATCAAGTAGCAGACGTACTCACAAAATCTCTAGGAAGAGCTAAGTTCATCTAGTTCAGGGAGTAGATGGGTATGGTAGAAAACTCGTTTCAGTAGCAGAAATAGATGGTTTCTCAGTTGCAGCAGTAGCAGATGGGTATGGTTGCGTGAGTTGCAATGCAGATGCAGTAGTTGGTAGCAGTATGCAGGGTCAGCAGCAACACAGATGCAGCATTTGCGCAATAGTTGGTGGGCAACGATGTCAGACATCAATAGCGCAGAGGGAGATGATACAAAGTCAGGGTGATGCTTCAACAAGTTGCATTACTAGAGCACATTCCTAGGTAAGAAGGAGTGTTGATTTGTGGTAGCATCAGATGTGCTCTAGCCTCAAGATTTTGTAGGGAGGATAGGACACGCATTCCACAAAACCTAGAAATCGTTTTGGGAAATTCCAGTCGGAGATAGTTTAATTAAAAATAATTAAAGTTTAATTAAAATAATTAATTATTTTTAATGGATGCCTGAGTCTAAACTTAGGAAATTAAAATAATTAAAGGGTATTTATTAAACTGGGTGCGAATTTTCTAGAAAAACACGGAGATCGAGTCAAGATGATCTGAGCCATTGACTAGGATATAATCTGGGTCGTTGAAAGTTCAACGAGAAGATTATAAGAAGGAACTCGATGGGCACTTGGAAGGGACACCAAGCAAATACTCAGTTGCCCGAGCAGGTCAATTTTCTCACTGATTGAAGTTCGACAAGAGAAAATCGGTTCAGAGAGAGAGCTGCGTCAGAAAAAACGTCAGAAATCATAGGAAAAATAGCACAGATAAGTATGGAAGAAGATTTAGCATGTTTGTCAAGTTCAGCATCTACAAGTATTTCGTATATTGATAGTGGGGCTTCAACTCACATGACTGGAGTACGAGAATATTTCTCGAGCTATCAAGAAGAGCATATGGACTTCCAAATCACTATGGGAAACAGAACGAAATGTACTCCAGTAGGGAGAGGCACCATAGTGTTTTAGACGGAGGCAAGAACAAGCATCAAAGCCACTAATGTGCTACATGTGGTTGGGTTAGGAATGAATCTAATTTCAATGTCCCAGTTACAGGGCAAGGGATAGGATGTATACTTCATTGGAAGGAAGGTATATGTCAAACATCCAAGTTGGAAGAAGATGAGACAAACTGGAGCTCGAAGAAACAAACTATATAGATTGCAACTCAAATCTCCAATGGCACTGATAGGCAGCAATCTTAATGGCGAAAAAGATCTTAATGAACTATGGCACAGGCGAATGGGACACTTGCACCATGGAGCACTAAGGATGCTCAGAGAGACTGTTACAGGAGTGCCAGTCCTCAGTACTGAGCATGATGATGTATGCAAAGGATGCGTACTAGGGAAATACGCTAACGCAACTTTTCCCAGATGTGACAATAGAGAAAAAGGCATACTGGGATTGATACAATCAAATATTTGTGGCCCATTGTCCACAAGAGCTCTTAGCGGTGGCAAATACTTTGTCACCTTTATTGATGATCACTCCAGAAAAACCTCGCTCTACTTCTTAAAGACCAAGGATGAGGTCTTTGATCGGTTCAGAAAGTTTAAGGCTCTTGTAGAAAACATGACAAGGAAAAAGATAAAGGTATTGTGTTCAAATAATGGTGGAGATTATACGGACAAAGACTTCACAGGAGGACATCAAAACTTAAAAGAGAGTGGACAAATCCATATAATCCACAGCAGAATGGAGTAGCGGAGCGAAAAAATAGAACTATTGTTGGGGCAGCAAACGCTATGTTATATGACCAGCACTTAACTAGATTCTTATGGGCAGAGGCATGCAACACAACGGTGTATATTTAGAATATAACCCCTCACAGAGCATTGGGGAAGAAAACGCCTAAAGGAGTCTTCATAGGGAGAAAGTCGGAAGTGAGTCATCTCAGGATATTCAAAAGTTTGGCATATTATCACATTCCAGACGAGAAGCACAGTAAACTAGATCAGACTGCAGAAAAGGGGTATCTCGTAGGATATAGCGAGACCTCAAAAGCATACAGAATGTTCATTCCAAGTAGCAGGAAAATTGTAGTAAGACGAGATGCAAAGTTCATGGTGTGAAGATTTTAACTCTAAAATTATACTGTAGTTACTGATTTATTTCTCCTACTTATTTTCACAATAAGTTATTTATGAAAATCCCTTCATTAAGTACAAACTTTGTTCACTTCATTTGATATTAGGGGAGTTCGAGCCTTCAGCCGCTTAACCATTGCACAGAGCCACGCTCTCTAATCCAAGTCTTTGACAATAAAATTCGTCAACCTTGTTGCCGTGAAGCATTTTGCTACACTTTTAGAGTTTCTCCACTGTTGAGTTCATCACAGGCCCTTGACCATTTTTAAAGAAGAAAACAAAATAAAAATAAAAAGAAAGAAGAAGTAAAAGTCCAAAAAAATAATAAGGGTTTAAAAAAAAACAAATTGAAAAGGAAAAAAAAATTATTAAATAAAAAAAAAGAAAAAAAATTATAAAAAAATATATTAAAAACAAAAATATTATATAAAAACAAAAACAAAAAGATTAAAAAACATTATCTGCAGCCCAAGCCACCGTGGTTGTCCAGCGCACCACATCCGCTACCACCCATTGCCACTTGGTTCAACCAGCGACATCGTCAAACTATTGCCACTGTACACATCCACAACCACCATACCACTGTTGTTACTGCCTGACCCGGCACTCCACATCCATATACCCAGTCTTTTCTCCACCCTCCACCACAACCATTTTGTCAATTGGCCACAATTCTGCTGTCGACACCCCTGTACAGTGCCTATCGTCATAACATTGCCTTACAAGTTACTGCCTATCGTGATAACCACCGCAGTTCATAGTCTGCGTCCATAGCCATAGTCGACCACAACAACGAACCTCGAGCCACCTTTCCTATTGCATGAAACCCTCACACGAACACTGCACGATTCAAGCTATAATTACTAGTCATCACTCCACTATCTAGCCACCGTCCGAGGAAATTGATCTGCCAACCATACACTAAATCCACTGAAATTTAAAAAAAAATAGTGTATATAATCGGACTCAGTGTTGGCACATGACCACTCGTACGGCCACGCCTCTTTGGAAATTTTTAATACCTGATCGAAATAGTTCACTTTAAAAAAGTTCTTCAGTCATTAACCAAAAAAATAATTACATAAACTAAATTTCTTATTATAAGGTGTTATTAAATTAAAAGAAAACAAACAAAAGAGAAATTCATAAAGGCTATACTATGAGAGACAATTAAAGAAAGTTAATAAAGGGTTTTTCCGAAGGTAATATTAAATTAAATTACCTTGAAGTAATTCCAAGGGTTTATAAAAGTTATTGGTGAAGTTACCAATTTATTAAAGAGCAAGTTTTTATTAAGTTATATATTATATCAAAAGGGAATATTGAAGTGAAGAAATCATAAGTTGATTATTTTATGAAATAAAATATCACTTCATTAAAAAAAATTATTAAAATACATTTTAAGGAGGTTTGAAGTACAAAGCTCAAAGGAACTTGAAATATACTTAAAAACAAGTTTTAAAAAAAAATTGAAGTAAAATGGAGTCTAGTTCGGCAATAAAAGAAGGAAGATTTCCAGAAACCTCACGTAATTATGCTTCAGTACTATTTAGAACTAAAGAGTCTATCGCGAGAAAAAACATCACTATTGCTATCTCACTTGCCGAGGATAAAAATTATATAACACATAAAATTGCAAACCAATTGGTGATTCCTGAGTTAAATTTAATCGAAAAATTATACTTTTCCGGCACAAAACAATGTGAAATAATTGACTTACAGTTAACCATCGGCGATTATACATTTATATCGAAATTCTTTGTTCAATCCTTATTTTTTGATGATAGTGACATTGTTTTGGGCTCACCTTGGACAGAAACTCTAGGATCCTTTATCCTAAATACGAAAAAGAAGTTTTTGACATTCTTCCGCAAAAAAGAAAAAAAGAACGCTATAGGACCTTTACCTTGAAGCCAAATTCAGTGACGCCTGAAGATGTACAAGAAATTTCAAATGTAATTCTTCAAGAAGGTAAGAAGACGATACAAAATATGCAAAGAGAAGTTGACAAAATCACTGCTGAAAAAAATGAAGTTTCGCGACTAAAATACCATACCGAAAAATTACTAACACAAATAAAGAAGCTTAAGAAGGACAAGAAGTCATTAGAAAACAAGGTGCAACAGTTTATCGACAAGGAAGCATCAAATGTAGAAGCCCAAGTTGAAGAGAAAGAAACTGATACTAATGCAGTGAATGTCACAACTAAAGAAGAAGACAAGCAAGTTGAAAAAAATACAAACTTAGATGTTGTAGTTCAGACGATGAACATCCCATGTGAAGGTTTTGTAACCAACTCAACAACATCCTCGCCAGAAGAAAATCAAAAATTTTCCATACACCTAATAAGGGAAAGTCAAACCAAAAAAGTTCCCTATCGACATTTGAATCCCGCGAGTAGACAACTCGATCAAGCTACGTATTCATAACAGAACAACAAACTGATGTGCTGAAGAATACTAATGTCGGTGCAATCCACTCATGTGATCACAATTCATCACAGTTTCCAGTCACCACAAAATTCCGCAAACGATTCATCTAGGATGGTCTAGTCCCTTCTCAGTGCGACAGTTTTGCTTGTCACTTAAGAGGATTATATCATCTTGTATCGACAAGGATGACTACTCTAAGACGAGAAAACATTTGTAGCAGAAAAAGAGATCAAGCCTTTCATCAACAAGCTTTGAGGACAAAGATTTTTGAGGAGGAAAGCAATATTATGAATAAAATGATATAAAATAATGATTAGTTGATTAGTACTTAGGTTGAAGAGGCATGTCTAAGGGGACATGACTTTCCGTGAAAAGGCACCTATGTAGGTATATAAATAGGCCTCATTTGTAACATTCAAATCATTCTTATTTATTCCTCATACATTTTAATATAATATTTGTATCATCAATGGATATTTTCATATTCCAAGTCTTCTGAAGTATTTAACGACAAGTGCGAACTTTGTTCACTTCAAAATGCAAATACAAGGCTACCTCTAATTCAACTGAATCAAGGAAATGAAAAGAAAAAGCATCTAAACCGATGAATAACCCAAATATGAAAAGATATTGTGCTGAAAATTAAAACATCAAAAACAATTTAACTAATAAATGAAAGCAACTTCTAATAAACAACCAACAACAGAGCGAAAAGTGATTTTATGATAATTCATTTAATCTAATTGAAGATCACAAGAAAGAATGACCACAAGAAAGTTACCCTTCCATGCCCTTTTCAATGATGAAAGCTGTGATTCCTTTTGATCCAGCATTTGGATCTGTTTTTGCATAAATAATCTGCCCAACACGAAATGAACTTAGAGGCAGCATTGTCCTTAGTATCAATAACTTATGGTTCCAGCACATGCAATGACCGAATAGCCAATTTGAATGTAGCACAGTATTTGAAAATTACTGATATATTGTGCAAAAATTGAAACAGCCTCTATTTGACTGGCTCTAATAATTCAAATGGAAGATAGAATACTTGTATTCACCACATTAAGAGATTAATATGCACATTAATTGTTATGCAATAAATACTAGATGTTTCATTTAATCTGCACAGTGTCAACGTGACTGTGCAAACATATACAGAATTATAAGAATACCAGAGTCTGCAACAGATACACGTGCAGAAGTGAGAAAATACCAGTGTCTCTGCAACTGGTCCATTCGTGCACCACATTTTGTTTCCATTTATCTGATAACCCGTAGTTACTCTATCAGCTTTGCATTTCATGCTGACAACATCAGAACCAGCTGATTAAAGAATCTCTGTCAGCTTCTTCGACAGATTTTGCAAAGTATTTATCACAACAACATCATTAAGAAAGAGCAAGGCTATGAACTTCCTCAAACCAAACAAGTTTCAAATTAATATGTATAGTAACATTGTCAAGTAATGACAAAACTCCAAGTTTCTTATTAAACAACGTTCCAAACAAATATGCATGAACAAATACAAACAGATTGCAACCAACTCACAATTTGGCTCACTCATTGCCAGCGCCCCAACATGTTCCCCGCTGATTAACTGAAAAAAGAAACAAATATTAGATGTATATGCAAGGTTATGAAACGAGAGAAAATAAAATATATACCATATATTTCCTACAATGAAATAAAAAGTTAGCAATTGTTAGACTGCCTTCTATAGGTATACTTGGCACTCTACAATGGTGGCAAAGGAAACATTACTGGAATGACCTGGATGTCACATTGCTAGAGTATCAACACTTGAATAGTAAACTTTAAAGTAATAAAGTCCCATTATGTTAATTTAATTAAGTGTCATCAGCTTAGAAGATGTCATATTGCTAGAGTATCAACACTTGAATAGTAACCTTTAATGTAATAAAGTCCCATTATGTTAATTTAATTAAGTGTCATCAGCTAGAATAATAAACTTTTATGAATATGAAGTGGTTATGTCAAGTAGATAGCACAACTACCTAAAAATGAAATATAAGGAAACTTCTCTCTGTATCCAATAACTCCATTCTATTTATAAAGCTCATATTTTTACACATCGCACGTGTATTAAGATTTTTAACATGGTATCAGAGCCACATAGGAGACCATGACCCTATGAAGACTGGATTGAAAGTTTTCGTAACAGTGCATCAGTGAGTCCAACTTCATGAAGAAAGAGAGTTCCTGTAAGTAAAAGTTCTTTTATTAAGTTGATTAAAAAAATTATTTTGTAGACTCTAAAGTGTCAAGGGGCATTTTTTTTTATCAAGAAAAAGAAGTACGGACGAACCTGAGCCTGGAAGAGACTCAAGACACGAGCAAAATCAGACCTGTCATGTGACCTAGCCAAATGAGAAAGAGACATGCCAATGAGAAGAAAAAAGACTCCAAACACATCAGTGGTTGACCTCAACTGGTGAAGGAATAATACAAAATGTGGCCACTCTGCCACCTTCAGCCATAATTAGGCATGAATTTTGTCGCAAATTTCAGACATGAATTTCGTGGTGAATTTTCAATTTCAGACATGAATATGTGTTCTAGTGTCAACAAAACTCAAGCCTGAAAAAGAAAATAACAATCTTATTTCAAATACATGTTTGTGCCCTAGCATGCCCAAGTTCGAACAAACAAACCATAATGAAGAATCAAACAGTGGCAGTAATTTTTATTTCCTAAAGATCGTTTCTGTGTAGAAATATGCACAGTTTTTTTATTAATTTGATTTTTCTTAAACTAGTAAAGAGATATTTTTCTAAATTTGTCAATGTATACAGTGATCTTGCAAAAGTTTAACGAGAGAAAATTTTACACACACAAAGTAAAAATGCAACTGCATTTGATGGACACAAATGTGAAAGTTTCAAAACAAAAACCCTACTGCAGTGTCTTGATCTACTTCGCCTACTTGTTTGATTAATTTAACAAGTTACTTAACTGAAGTATTCAGAAAAATATTAAAGCAAATACAAACTGCAACCTACACATATACAGATCATTTACTGAACATCACGCACATATGACAAAATTACACAGATTTTTCGGACAAATGTCCCCGGAAAAACCCAATGCGGGAAAACCGGTGCAGCAGCTCTAGAGGGTTTTATTATTATGCAGAATCTGACTACAACAATCTGGGCACCAGAAACAGTCTGCCCTAAAGATATTTTTCTAAATTTGTCAACATATACAGTGATCTTGCACAAGTTTAACGAGAGAAACTTTTACACACACAAACTAAAAATGCAACTGCATTTGAAGGACACAAAGTGACAAATGTGAAGGTTTCAAAACAAAAACCCTACTGCAGTGTCTTGATCTACTTCGCCTACCTGTTTGATTAATTTAACAAGTTATTTAATTGAAGTATTCAGAAAAATATTAAAGCAAATGCAAGCTGCAACCTACACATATACAGATCATTTACTAAACATCACACATATGACAAAATTACACAGATTTTTCGGACAAATGTCCCCAGAAAAACCCAATGCAGGAAAGTCGGTGCAGCAGCTCTAGAGGGTTTTATTATTATGCAGAATCTGACTACACAATCTGGGCACCAGAAACGGTCTACCCTATAGAGAAATTACATGGCAGTTGTACCTTATCACTCTGAGACAAAAAAATATCGGTGAATCACACCCTCAATCGGGATTTACAGATAACGAGCCCTTTCTGGCCCACTGGAACCCTCAGCGCAGCTTCTTCAGCCTTTGCATCGCCTCTGCGTCACCCTCTGTGTGGCCTGTGCGTCCCTCCTGCTGGCCTCTGTGCTGTCCTGTTACGATGATGCCTCTCTGTTGTTGCATTCTCGGCCTCGGATTAGATCATCCCTTGCCGATCTTTGCCCCTCATTGCACTGCAAACTCATTTCGAATTCCTTAGCAAACCCCGCCCCAAAAATTCGACTTAGCTTCAGTGCTCTGCAATGTGTGTGTGTATACTCCAACTAACCCCAAGCCCTTCTCTTATACTTTTCTCGTTGGGAAACCAACGATCATGATCTAATCTCTAGTCAACAACTAAGATTAAAAGAAAGCTTGATCCACGTCACTTAGAGCATATCATCACATGTGTAAATTAATTCACTTTAACTTTTTTTAATTTCCCTAAGTTAAACTTAGGGTCCCCATTAAAAAATTTAATTATTTGAATAATTCCATTGGTTCAAACTTGTCTAGGATTTGATACAAGTATTCCATTGGTTCGAACTTGTCTAGGATTTGATAGGGAACTAATAGATTCTATAGAATCTGAGGCTTATGTTTCTCTTATTTCAGTAAGAACAAATAAGATCGTTAACAATATGGTTCAAATTAGCTTGATGAAATACCCCCCTTTTTTCGTGGGGAGAAGGATGCCCCAACGCCCTAGTTTACAAGCTCCAACCTAAAGGATGCTCCAACAACTTGTTTACCAACTTCAACTGGAAGAATGCTCCAACACCCTAGTTTACAGGCTCCAACCTGCCCTTGAACCACCCTGCCACTCTAATCAGCCGACAGACCACGTTTCACAATTTTCAAACTGGATCCACCTTTGCTCAAAATTAATTCAAAAAAATCTACAATATAATCTCTACTCAATCCGCTTATGTTCGATTTGTACTACAAACCCTAGCTGCACCAAACGGTAGTTTGACAATGTAACAATATCCAACAACAGTCTTCTCTCTACTCTATCTTTCCACTATTACGCTGTCAAGTCATCAACCTATCATCTGACAAAACCATCTGCATCCAAAAACTAAGCTTCAACAACCTTTGTTTTAAAAATCGGCCGTTTCGACTCCGACCAGGCCTGGTCGACCGAGCCATTAGGCTGGCCGGTCCGACCAGGTAGAAAAACAACCAGGTTGGCCGGTTTGTTACCGAGCCGGCCGGTTTTTGTACCAGCTCGGCCGGCTCAGTAACAAACCGGCCGACCAGGCCTGGCCCGAGTTAACTCGACCGAGCCAAATCTGCCGGCCGGTGGGCCCAAAAAATCGGATTTTGTGGACTTGAAACCGGATTTTATTCCGCTGTTAGGTTTGTTTGAGGTTTTAGAGTAGGTGGGCCCGAAAAATCGAGATTTTTGTGGACTTGGCGTTCGGATTTTATTCAGTAGGTTTGTTTGGGGTTTTGAAGAGTTGTGGAGTTGGTTTTGGAGCGACTTCGTGGTAATGTTAAATTCTTAAAGTAAAAATGACATCCTTTTGCCAAATTTTTTAACATTACCATGGAAAAGTGACTCAGGATGTTTGAGAGTGGTTCCAACCTCATTGGATTTCATATGGAGAAAGTAGAATTTTAGATCTCATTCAAAATCCAGCAGACTTATCAGTTTTTCAGGATTTCAGGATTGGGTTATTGCAATGTTTCCATCGAATTTTGTCATGTATTAGGGTATGGAACTCGTACTTAATCAAGAGCACCAATCCCTCTATGTACCTTGATGACATGATGTTAGTGACAATGACCAAGAACAATATGTGATCATAAAATCATGAATACAATATAGGGTTTTAATACACTAATGGAGGATGGAATTCAAAACATCATCCTCATCTAAATACCCTAGAATCCACAAACCCTAAAAATTAGGGTTTCATATGTGAGCTAGGGTTTTCCATGAGCCATCTAGGGTTCTTATTCAAATTAAACCCTCCATCAAAAGAGCCTTAAAACAAATAAAAATAAATAAATGCATTACACATACTATGAGAGAGACCATATCTCTAATTTTACGTTCATACAAGTTGCTACAGGGATTTGCTTCAAAGTGCCTTGCACTTCTTCTGTTTGTTAGACTTTCAAGGGCACTATCATCTTTATCCAAAGGTGCCAACATAGAGGAGCTACATACTTTTCTTAGATGAACTTCCTTTGCTTCAACTGCTAGACAAAAATAGAATCACAGGAAGGGTTGCCAGTGGCCACTAAACCTTCTTAAAATCACATCAGCTGCTAGATAATGAGCAGCTTAGTCAACAATATGACATCATGGAGGGCTTTTACTATTCTTCAAAAATCATTTTCAAATTGATGTCTAAAGAGACCATCCCTTCTCATAACTGCATTTTGTATTTTCATTGACTTCAAGGCACCTTTTATGAATGCTTCAAAGACATGAATATATATTAATTATTGATTTACAAGTCGGCTTCGATGGAACTAGCTTATAATACTTGTGTGTGTGTGAGAGAGAGAGATTGTAATAGTGATAAGGACTCGACCTCTTCTTCTATACACAAAATAGGGTTCCTTGATTTTACTGATATAGATCACAAAGGATGCCTGCTAATTGTCTTTTTAAGGCTATAATTCATACCTTGCAAACGTATGTATACAAGATCTTGGCTTCCTTAAATTATGGAGGGCCTTAGAACTGTCCTTTATAATGATGTGCCTCTAATTCTAGGACAAGTCCTCCTCACGATCATTGATAGGATACCACCCTTCTAGTTGTAAATGAAGTCACCTTTTAAGTCCTCATAGTCGAGTGACCACAATGTCAAATGCCGAATTTTCTTTAGAATAGGGGATTTAACTTTCTTCGGAACAATGAGAATAACAAATTCATAACAAGGATGCACTGTCAAGAGAAACAGAAGAAAAATACCCTTCAATTCTACTTGAGCAAAGAAGTCCTCCATAATTGCTTCAAACGAGGGGCAGAAATACCTTGTTTATACTTAGAATCAAGCCTTCAAAGTAATGTACAAAGATGTCGTGAATTGATCCACGTTAAATTCTCAACGTAGATAGGGAACTTAATAACTCAGTCTGAAGGCTATTGTGGCTCAATTGCAAATGCTTTCTTATTTGAAGAAAAACACAATGAAACCCTCTTCAATCAAGTCACAGAACTTAACACTGTAGGTTTAATCCACGATTCTTTATATGCTTTGAATTACCACAGGCCTTCTAGAGGGTTGATGTCTCGTCGAAAGGAGTCACCTGTGACATTGGTTATGTTTTTTGTTTTGATCTCTATATCATCATCCTGTATTGGACAGTGCACTAGGTGCAATTTTGATATAATGGATATATTCATGAGCCTACTTTGATCATATGTTGTCTTTTGTGACTTATCTATATTGTAATTCTTTGTGTTTGGAAACATGAATAAAAATCTTTAAATTTATGTTTTTGTACAAAAAAATTAATATTTAATGTATTTTTTACAAAAACCGAGTCATTGAAACCGAGTTGACCGAGTCATTACCGATTCGGAGTCATTACCGAATCATTACCTCGACCTGCTAGCTGACCGATTCCGTTTTTTAAAACATTGTCAACAACTGCATGTCATATGAATATATCTGTTGATCATCCTAACAGTATTGGGTCAAACTCATAGTCACAACAACCTGCACTATCTCTGCTTATCAACATGACAAACCCTAGCAATGCACTCTATCAAGTCAATGCTCAACCTTAGAAAAGAAAGGTCATATGCCTTGTTCAGACTCTAACAACACTCCTTGCATGATACAGCTTTAGCTTTGCTTAATACATATCAATAGCAATATGCATCCATTCATGACATTATACTTGTTCATTAGCATACCAAATTACACTAGCAACAAACATGCATCTATATCAACAATCCTGCAACTCAACTAATATCAATACAATATCAAACCTAAACCTTTTTATCCCCAAAGCCCTATCAGCAACATACCCATAGTCTCTGCCATCAACAATACAATGATCCTCTAATGATGAGAATACCATTGTTGTCCCTCTATTATTGTCCTTCAATTCTTGTCAAAAGAACCAAGTCACTATGAAAATTCCTAGATCTGACAATCTCAAGAATCCAACTGCAAATAACTGAATTTACTTCTCTTATTATGTAAATTACATTACAAAATTAATTCAGATTTCTTCATGAATTACTGAAGTAAATTATTGAAGTAGCCTACACTTAATACTTTATGATTCAAGATCTAATTACAGAGTAAATGATTTTCTTTCATAATAAATTTTTAAGTACAAAATCCTATTTATCCAAACTCTTTATCTATTAAAGTATTCACTCAAGGATCAAGCATATTCATTCAAAGACTCACGGCTTAATAAACTCACTCACTAAGTATTAAAGGACTCATTCATGACACCCTATAGAATCTATTCCTATTTTAACTCTATCGGTCACTTGTTGAAACAAGAATACTAGAACACAAACAAGCTTACTGCAAAACTCAAACAAATCTTTTCAAACACTATTCTTCCTAACAGTAAAATCACTCTGAGCTAATTACAAAATTCAGATTATATTTGATGGAAAAGGCTCATCCAACTATTCTAATACTAATCACAACAAAAACATGAATCTAAACTAAACTCAATAAATTTCGAAATCTCAATCAAACTGTTGAATACAAAACTGAAATTAAACTCCGTAGTTCTCTAATTTAATTTAATAAAATACATTCCCAAAGCAATCTAAATTAATGACACTCAAGGAAATTGAACCTTGTTGTTAAGAAACCTTTCAAAATGACTACCTTATTCAATGTTGGAAAGAAACCTAAGTGACAATTCAACCTATGTTCCTATTTACAATTGCACTACTTATTCGCAATCAAATTTGAAAGGAACTTTAACTACTGTTCTAAAAGGGATTTTTAACAACTATCTATAATGACAATTTTAAGAAATCCTAACTACTATATGTAAATGAAACACAATTAAAACAATTGCATACACTCTGAAATCTAAGGCCTAAATCATAACAAAACTTCTACGAGATTTCACAGCATTCACCAATCCTGCACTACCAACAAAATTCGAGAAACTAAATAGTTATTCACACAAATCTTATAGATTCAAATCTACTGAACGAAGCTTGAAAAATCAACATTCTTCTCACGAGAATCACAAGAATTTCATAACCCTGTACGTGATTCCAATGCAAACAATCTTGTACAACATAATCAATTGAAAATCATAACATGGAAGCATCCATGTGCACTGTCAGGTTTAAAGAGCTACAGAGCATAAAGTTCAGAACCCTATTCCAAGTTCTATGGGTAACTCAGATCAAATTGATTCTTAATATGATAAGGTTCTTTTAGAAGAGGCAATTAACCATTTAATTGTTGCTCAGTGTATTTGGACCAATCAACACAATTCAATTTGTCAACCCAATCTACAGAATTAAAATAAAGTTTTAAGTACATAATCAAATAAACCATTCAAAAATTGATCATTCACACGATATGTTATGAGAAATTAACAAAATAAACTAATTCTAAATCTAGACTAACTATGAACCAAGTTCCAGAGGTGGTGGGCCCTTGCCACGCTTGGAGCAAGGTGAATTAACTCAGTGAAACGAAATCTAAAACGCAACCATAATTACTCAGAGTAGGACAATGCTGGAACTTGAATTAGATCAAAATCTTAAGCGTTTGGCATACATAGTCTGGAATAACATCAATCTTCACAATTAACAAGTCTGGAGCATTACAACAATATCATTACTTGGCAACCTCTAAACTCAACTCATCGAGCCTTTTAAGAAGACAGCCGATGGAAACTAGGCTAAACTAACTATGAACTTGATATGGCAAATTGTTGATCGATGACTATCACGGGCTCATAAGATCAATTCTAGATCAACTGTGCATGACTTGATTAGACTTCAGTTGGTTGCATTCAATCTTGAAGAACCACTTTCTATCCTCAACCACAAGGATATCGGTGTATGATATGCTCAAAGATCACATAAACCATTGCTATCTCATCAAAAGAAGTTGTCCATCGTTGACTGCCAGCTTAAGTACGGAATTGGAAATGAGGCTTTAAGTACAAAATGACAATAACACCCAAGTGATGAAGTGTCCATCTCCTCATGCTTTGACCAGATGTTTTTAACCTGCCTTTCACCTGCCAACAGTATTCATAGCTACGAGTTCAATTAAAATAGATACTTAGAGATGGCCTAATAAGTATGATCCTATAATCTATCCAAACTTAAGCAAAACATCGAAATAATGCTACGTAAAATGCTTTTACCTCTAGTCATATAATGATAGGGTTTAGCAATAAATGGCATAGTATAGAAGGTACAATATAGGTAAAACGAGTGTAAATATAGGTGAAAAGAGTAAAGGCGGGAGTAAATATGGGAACAAAAATGGGCGTCAACAGGAAGATGTGGCTGCAAGGACAAATTCAAGCTTTTTTAATGCATTTTTTAATCATTGATGATGAGGACCTTACTTCAAGAAGGCTTCTAGACTTTCCAATGTGATTGAATATTATTCTTTCTTGGAGAAAGTGATGGATATAGAAGCTACTCAATATTATCTTATTGCAAAATTTCCTGACAAACGCTCTCACAAATTCCCGCATAGACTCTTTCGCCAATCACGCAATATCTCTTGCACTCGAAACTTTGATGGTCAATGGACCCATAAGGAAGGCCCATATCCCTTTAATCTGCCCTATGCACTCAATAATCATCAAAATGCTTATGGCTCATCTAGTATGCAAGAATCAAATCAAGTGCAATCCACATGTTGGGTATCATGGATGGGAATTTCATTTAATTCTTCACAGACTGCTCCACGAAGGATCATATGTTACCCCAAGGTGAAAGGACATCATTCGAAGCTCACGGATGGGGCTTTAGGTTCCAATTCGGGTTGCATCCATGCGATGGGAGCAGTTCAAAGTCTCGACATCAGCCATACTCTGCATATGCTTCAAAGGACAGCAGCTATCATGTTGGATGAAATCCATGAAGGCTCATGCAAAGACACTCTGGTTCAAGTTAATCATCATTCGAACACATAATCCAATATCCTTTTCTTTCAAGGATTGTTTGTTCCTGATATATCCATGGAAGAGGCAGTTATCTCACCATTCTATTCTCCTATGTTGCCACAGGGAATCTACTGACCACCTAGAAATAGTTACACACAGCTTAAAAATTGATAGGTTGTCTACCCAGATTAATGCCCTGTTGAATATCATGTCTAAACAAAGGAACCAAATTCAAGAGCTCCGAAAGAAATTCTCAGAGCGAACTCACAATTGGCTTTAGTTCAGACTCCAAGCAAGGATGAGATCGTGATGTCTACATTCAAGTTTCATCTACCAACTCTGCTTATTTTGTGACACCAGGAATCCTAGATTTGAATCAGGTAGCACCAGCAGATAATATAATTGTACTAGATGACTAGTTCTCATGTCTTAGCTATCAATTTTGATAATGTCTGCAAAATGTTGTCAGATCCTATGTACCTTTCACATACAGTACACTTAAAGGAATCTTTGGATGTATGCTATAGAATTTTGGTATAGAAGAGCTAATAGGATTACAATCTTTTTGAAATATCTGGCAGAAACTTGCTCTTCAAACTCTGGAAGTAATATGATGTGCAAAGACTTTGCAAATATAATTCCTATAGTTACTATATATATATATATATATATATATATATATTTTAAAGTAAATCCCATCAGGGGTAGCCTGATTGGTTGGGACTCGCAGTGACAATGCCATCCAACTCGGTTCAAATCCTGGCTATCCTTGCTCGGTATGGTTTGTGGGCTATCATATCAGGCCAAGGGTGGGTTTCTTGGCACTGGCACTATGTGATCCCTGGTGCGAGCAATGAATATATGTTTCAGTTACTGATTTACCCCCCGCTACACACACACACACTCTGCCTTAGGGGGTTTTTTGTCCTCCACTCCAATCCATCTTGCAAATGATAGGTGCTTCATCCTTTTATAGAGCTCCTCAACTAATTTACAATAAAATAATATATCAAAAAAACCCCCAAGGCAGAATCCAAGGTTCATTGCAGGCAAGGAAGAAACAGTTGTGATAGATTTATGCTGCATTCATCTTCTTTTTTGTACGCTAAATAATGTACATGGCTGCCACTATAAATCTGCTGGTGCATTCTTCTTATCAGGAAGTATTTCACCCCTTTTTGGGGATTGTTTTTGAGTTCAAGAAGAGCTCTTGGGCTGCGATCTTTTGATCCTTCCATGCTTGATGTAATCATATATGTTGATGAAGATTTTATTGCCTGTTCAATCATCTTTAATGACTGTCCTATCATTCTCTTTAGCTTGATGATTACCCGATGCATTGGTAGAGGTTATCTGGATGATGAATATGTATCAAATGGAACTTTTCATTCAGTTTTGCACACTCATTTGGATAATATTATTAGTAGGGTTTATCAATGATAATATTGCTGATCTCTTCTTTTTATTCAAGGTTGATTTGTCATCTTTCTGCCCTAACTCCATAGCCCACTAGGATAAGCCACTTGTCCTCTTCAATCCCATTGAATACATATTGCAAAACCATGAAGTAATAAAAGAACTAATCGGTTTCTAGATTTGCATTAACAAGGTAGATAAGTGATTTGATCTTAGGGAATCCCACCTTGTACCGGAGGAAAGCCAACCTAAAGTGAGGAGGATGACCATATGCTGAGATTTTGGGGTGTTGGGGTGGCATTGGATGTGCTCTAGCTCCCAAACTTTGTGGAGGGACTAGAGTACATAAGATCTCCAAGACCCAGAAAGCGTTTTAAGAAATTCCATCCGGTTTAAGAGATATTTAATTAATTATTTTTTTTAACTAAGGACTCTAAGTCTAACTTAGGAAAAAGTTTAAAGTAAATTAAAGTAAACATGTGATGAGAATGACTTAAGTGACGCGGATCAAGCAGCTTCTAATCTTAACCATCGATTCTAGATTAGATCACGGTCGTTGAAGTTTCAAGGAGAAAAGTATAAGAAAAAGGCTTGGGGTCAGTTGGAGAACACACACACTGGCATAGCACTGAAGCTAAGATGGAATTCTAGCGCGTAGTTTGCTAAGAATTTCATAAGTGTTTTAGCTGCAGCAAGGCGCAGTATTGGCGAGGGGGATGGTGTAGTCCCAGGCCAAGAGTACAATGAGGGCAGAGAAGGAGCATACTAGGGCGGCGTAGAGGCAGCAACCAAGAGCCCAGCAGGGGCAGCGCAAAGGCAGCAAGAGGCCAGGAGGGTTGAGGCAAGCCCTGCTAGGGCAGCGTAACCCAGTCTAGGGTGACGCAGGCCCTTCCTAAGCAGCGCAGAGCTTGTCACATGCCAGGCAAGCTGACACAGAGCGCTGCAGAGCAACGTTGGGGTTCCAGAGGCCAGAAAAGGGTTGAGTTCTGTAAATCCCATTTGAGGGTGTGAATCAGTCAATTTTTTGTCTTCCGCATAGAGGTATTGCTGGCATTTTATTTCTCTGTCGGGTTAACCAGTTTGGTACCCAAATTTGTTGTACTTAGAATCTGCTTAATAATAAAAACCTTCCATAAGCTAGCAGCACCAGTTTTCCCGCATTGGGATTTTCCGGGGACAATTGTCCAGAAAATCCTTGTGTGTCACTTTGTCATTGAGCATGTTATTCAATTTAGATCTGCATGTGTAGGCTGTTAATGTATTTACTTCAATGTTAATACTGAAGTTTTTCAGATTAATAACTTATGTAAGTAGGAGACGTAAATCAAGAATTTAACAGTAGGGTTTCTGTAATTTAGATACAGAAATTTTCACACCATCAAGTTGACAGTGGTTTCCTCAAGTTGCCCTAGGATTTGTGCTTGATGATTGAACTTACATTTTGTGCAAACCTTAGAATTAACACCTTCCATGAATTTCAAATTTAGAAATAAAGCACAAAGTAGAGTTATCATTAAGAGAGGCACAGGCCCTTTAAGTAAGAAATTAGTGTTTAATTTAATTTTTTTAAATTCGTTTTAGTGACCTAGATCTCAGTTGAAATAATCAATACAATAAACCAGCCAAAACATTTTTAACATCCACTGAAACAACTGAAATTCCTGCTGAAATGGTTGATACAACATTTAAAAAATACAAAATGCCACTGAAACATTTGAGCCATGTCTCAGAGGTGTTTCATACAAGAATAATGTTTCTGAAACACCGAAATGCATGTCCAGCACCACGGGGTGAATTTTTCACTGATATGACAACACATACTTGCCCATGCTAACCCTCCACTTTTAAACTAGTTCCATCATACATGTCATGCATGAATTTCCTCAATACAGTTAATGCAGCAATGCAATTGATGAACAAATCTACAACAAACCTTTGGTAGGTACTTCTCCTTCTGAGCAGCAGAGCCATGCCTCACCTACATAATAAATATGAAGAAATGGAAGAGAAAAACAATCAAGTCAGAAGTGAAATGTATTAATGTCCACTAATGACCAAAACAAGTAGCTAGGACTCAAAAGTACAGCAAGTAATAATAACAAATAAAGAGTTCCTACGACAGTTCAGTCCAACAGACTACATGGGGAAACATCATGTTAATAAATACCAATTGATTGATACATAGATTTGAATGTGCTCCATATGAAAGACCAACAGACCCAGAAGCACGACTGATTTCTTCCATTGCAAGGCAATGATACAAATAACCCAATCCAAGTCCTCCATATTCCACTGCCAAACAATACCTATGTGAATTAGAAATGACTACAGACATCTCTTCTCATTCTGATTTCTGGAAAAAATGCAGATACACCGTTGTTTGAATCAAAAGAGGACATTTGCTAAAACTAGTCATCACAGAGCAAATCTGAAATTGCTTAGAGAGGAATTCAATTGGATAACAAAAGGAAACAACTAAGTAAGAAATTGTTATAAACCAATCATGCACTTACAGAAAGAACTCTTAGAGATATATGAGGGAAACAGTAAATCGAAAAAGATGGTGGAATGAACTGATATTATCCATTGTTAACATAAGGACCAAACCCTTGGACATGGATATCACAGCAACAAAAACTCTTTGCAACCCAAGTACAACTATCAACACCTATTAATCCTTGAAAATTCCTGGAAACATTTCTTAACCAAATGTTCAAGAGTAAATGCATTGCGCCTAAATTCCACTTTTCCACATTCTGGAGGTGTGTTAGAGCCTAAGTAGCATTTCTCAAAAGTCCACTTGTAAACGAACAAGTAACCTTTAAAGTTAATGAATTCCTCTACACAAATAAAAGAGGAAACATTAGTGTGAGAAGGCAAACGTTACTTAGACGCTGTCAAAAGTTGCTAATTGCATTGAGTCTTTAAGTTTACTGCTTCTCAACTAACCTTTTTTCCTTATTTTTGACTGGTATAATTTCTGTGGCCTTCAATCTGTTTCCTGGCTTAAACGGTCTTAATTCTGGTCAATTATCATGCCAATTTTCTTGTAATTTTACGACAGTAATGGTGACAATGCTACATTTGGCATTTTTCAACAGATCATTGTGGTATGCATGTGGCAGTTTTTAATACTGCATGCAGATTTTCATCATTATAACCTAAAAGACATCAAGTCCTAGGATAATGTACTAAATTGAAAGTAGAGTGTACATGTACTACGTTGCAAAATAATGTACATGACACGATTATAGTGGGTGCCATGCTGGTCACATGTGTCATGGACACCAAACAGGTGTATGTGGTAGCTAGCCAATAATATATAACCTATTTCACTATGATCAGCTAGGCCTATTGTTAGTTTTTGATGGTTGGGTAGCATTGGATAGGTGTTCTAGTCTCGACTTTGGTCAGAGAGGCTTAGAAACACAAGAACTCCAGAACCTAGAAAATTTTTCGGAGAAAACACCTAGAGATTGCTCAATTAAGTTAATTAGTCAGTGGTTAAATTATTCCTAAGTCTAACTTAGGAAAAGTGATTAATTAACAGGAATTAATTGAGAAATGATAGATTTTACAAATGATCTTAGTCGTTGATGGGGATCTAATCATGGTTGTTGGTTCACCAACGACCATGATTATAAGAGGAGGTCGATGGGGTTGGAGCAAGACACACCAATGATCAAGGCAGATTGAACTTCTCAGAGAGCAAAGTTCAACTAGAGAAGAATTTGAGCCAGTGATCGATTGGCAATGACTGAGGAAACAGCGCAGTGACTAAAGGAGCAGCAAAGTCATTTCCAGCAGAGTTTCTCAGCAGAAGAGCATTAGTAGTTGGGAGGTTGAATTATTTCTGTAGAGACGCCGAGTAGTCAAAAACCCCAATTTGAAGTGCCGAAAAGTGATCTTTTCAGTCACAGAAAGTCAGGAGATCACCCGGAAGGCAGAGCAAGTCACTTCCAGGGCCAGAGGGAGGCAGGACGCCTCATCAAGAGCCAACGCACATGCAGTGCAAAGTATTTGGGCCAAGCAGTATGCATTTTTGGCCAGTGCAAGTTGACGGGAGGAAGTGCGAGCAGGGTCAGAGGGGTCGAGTTTGGTTGCAGAAGGGAGGAATTTCCTCCAAATAATTTTGGCAGTATATTTTGCTAGAGGATAGCCAGATTGGCATCCAGATTTGTACTCAAAATTTTTGTTGTTGCACCGGTTTTTCTGCATTGGGTTTTTCCGGAAACAATTGTCCAACAATAACGGTGTCATATTTTTGTGTTGGTTCTCTATATTTCTCAATTTCCAGCATTTTGTTTTCCGCAACATTTTTATTATGAAGAAAATGCAGTGTGATTAATTCATTATTTTGGTGTAACAAAATAAACTGCATAATTTTCTAAGTTGGAAGAATTAATTCCAGTTGTTGCATTTCAAAGAAAATTTCACACCTATGCCAAAGTTTATTATTATTAATTTCATTACCTTCATTGGCAACATGCTAAGACAAAAGTAAAACAACCTAAGTTGAGGGAGGAGGTATGCCTTTTAGAAGAACCATAAATTTATTGTGCTATAAGATAAGGGTCTATAAAGTGCTGATTTTTGTGCAGCATCCAGAGGTATTCCCACATGCCTAAGTCGGCCTAGAAAAATTATGAAAGATTAAATTAAAAATTTGAGTTTTGGAGCATCAAGTCAGCCCAGCTAATGAAAGGGTGTGCCCCTTGGGTAATTTTACCCCCATTCGACTAGCATATCTAGATGATGTTACATTTCATTTTCTATACCAACAAAGAGCAACAAGAACTATTCTCGTGTGGAAGAGGGCAGTAAGGAGCCGCAACCAAGCAAGAAAGAGGCCAAGTTAGAGGGTAGCAAGATAGAGGGAAAGACACAGGGGCCGCAATGCCTGCCACAGACCTTGAATAGGACAATCTGAAGCACGTTGAAAGTTGACCGCACCTCAGAACAGGGAAATAGGGTTGTGGATAGCCCTAGACAGTCTGTTGTTGAATGCTGAAGGCGGCCATGGTTTAACTAGTATGTTGACTTGGATATTGGCACAGATTTCTAGACAAATTGGATTTGTAAACCTTGTAGACAAATCAGATATGTTAACCTTGTAGACAAATTGGATTTGTAAACCTTGTTGAAGAATAATTTCTCCAAAAAAAATGTTGATGGGTGTTCTCCCAACGTTGGGTTTCCCAAGGTAAAGATATTGTCTCTATTGTGCATGGTTGTCCTATGATCTTCACTGTTTCCGCTACATTTATTGTTGATATTTTGTTAAGTATAATTACTCAATGATATCAGTGGCATAGAATATTGTGTGAAAATCATTAGGAAGTAATTATCTAGCAGAAAATTGTATTCTATTGTGCATCTTGTAGAAAATTCAGCTTAAAGCACTAAAGATAGTCATCTTGTACCTGTAATTTATATCATTATACCTGTAGTTATATAGTTATGGTATGGAAACATGCAAGAGATCTTTCAGTAGATATGGTATAGGTGTTGACCATGTTAAACTATCTATAGGATGAAATATTGGAAGGTTTGAGGTGGGCATATTACCTTCCCTGCAAGATAATATCGTGATTGAACATGACATCTCTAATGTTACTAATAGGTGTTTTGAATGCTTGTGTCAAACCCCCCTTTTTGGTACTTTTTTCATGATGTAAATTTGTGTAAATAATACACTCTACATGTCTTGTAATATGGTATATCCCTGAGTCCTGAGAAGTCAGCGTTCAGAGTAAATAAACAAAAATTACTTGCATATTGTATCTAAGGAAGGTGTTGCAATTGATCCAGAAATAATAGAAGGAATTCAACAGGTACCATTACTTACATAAGCAGGCAGTGCAATCTTTCTTTGGCCAAATCAATTTCATCAAGAGGTTCATACCCACCTTTGCTAAGATCACTAAACCTATTTCACTGATGTTAAAGAAGGACAAGGAGTACAAATCGAGCAAGGACAGTAAAAGGCCATCCTAGGAAACAATAGCAACCATTGTACCAGCACTATTGTAGACAAGTCCTAATTATTCCAAAGAATTTCAAATGTTTTCCTTTGCTTCGGAAGACACAATTGCAAGTGCACTCCTATAAAAAAATGAACAGAATTTGGAGTAGCCAATAGCTTCCATGAGTAAGGGACTTAAGAGGGGTTGAAATGAACTATTCTATCATAAGAAACAAGCTTATGCCCTGGTTAAAGCACTAAAGAATTTTAGAAGTTATGTGGGATACTACAAAATTGTTGCCTTCATGCCCCACCCAGTGGTAAGAGGCATACTATCATAGCACAAGTGCTTTGGCATCAAAGGAAAATGGATATCTAGGAGCCACGATAATGATCTATAAATCAAACCAATCAAACTGCCAAAAGGCCAAGGATTAACGAGGATGTTGACAGAACGAAATGAAAGGGCACCAAAACTTGATGATAAGTTAAGCCCGAGGATGACTTTGTCGTTCTTTAGGACTTGCAACAACATGAATGGTATAAGGACATTATTTATCACTTGTGGAACATGTCATGCCAAGATCACTTGACAAACCACTGGAGTAGAGCATAGGTTGTCAGCAACAAAGTCAAGGCGTGCAAAAGTTTCCCAAAGTCTCCTTAAGACATGTTACCACTCAAACCAGCAAGAGACCTATGAGGGGTTCCTATAAGAACAACTGCTAGGTCAAGGGTAATGGTGGAGACTCATCCAATTGTCACCACAGTTAAGGCTCCCTGCTCTTTACGGACTTTCATCGATGGGAGGAGTCCCAATGTGTTGGGAAGCCACTTATGAGGGATATGTCAATGAATAGGTATGAAGTGACCCTAGAAACCCTTTCCTTAGGATAGAATAAAAAGTGATACTTGATTGCCTTTTAAGCAAGGGATCTTCCAGGGGTAGAGGTGTGAGGATTGGAGGGGGAGGATGAAGGGTACAACTTGTAGAGGTACTTCCTGATCCCTAAAATCCTATAAGAACTTGGATTCCCAAATAGTCCTTGATGAATAATCTTTAACGAGAAATGGGATCACACGGGACCAAGTGGACCCAACCCAGGTTCGGGGATGGAATATAGCAACCAATGATGCTCCTATCCTGGACAAGGTGAGGGGGAAGGATCAAACAAGAATTTTTACTTTAAAAGGTCAAATTGATCCTGCCAAGTGCTATCCTTGGGAAACGCGGGCAAAATTTGGTCCTAAAGCTAGGGCTTGAGGTACCGGGAGATTCCACTGTCAAAATTGACCAAATTCGAAGGAGAGCAAGGGGACCCACCAGCGTAGTTGTCTCCAGGAGATAGAAGTTTTCCTATGGCTATATTCCCCGGAATTTGATGCCCTAGGCAACCTAATGGGGCTAGACCTCGGAAAAAGGGGGAAAAGTCAAAAATAGGGGAAATTGACCACCCTTTTGTGAGGGACCAATGCCTAATTCACTTGGAGATATGGAGTCAAGGATGATAATGAGTAGGAATTCGGTTTCTTGTTCAAGGAGGCCCAGAAATTCAGCTTCGTCCAATGTTAAGGGAAAGATAAGAAAAGTGACCTTCAAGCATTTATAATTCATACAAATTATGCAAGCTTATCGAGAAAAAATGATTAGAAGGACATTTCATTCATCTAAGAATGGATCATACATAGAATAAGCTAAATAGACACATAATTCCACATTTCCATCATGCAGCAAGTAGCCCTAATTATAGTGAAATCGAGTAGTATGCAGCAACAAAAATAGCATCAAATTTACACCTACAATGTTAGAGAGTATATCCAATTGTTAATTTATGGGCAACTAGGTCCAAACTCCATGTTGCATTGCTCATATGATGGAGATGATATTTTTGTTGGATTCCTCTTTCGAAGAGGTGCAAGATTGATCTAAAGATCATCTTGTTTGGATGAGCAGAACTTATATTTTGAATTTATTTTCCACATGTGCAAATTGTCAAGGTCGTCCAGAATTGTACTGTAGGCTTACAAGCCCCAACAGATGTGTCACTCACCCCCAGTCATGGATATAAATTGGAGAGACATGAACTCATCTCACACATCTCTCTCTCATCTGATTGGTTCGTACAGCCTTGAAGAGGCTTCTCTATCCTCCACATGCGTGAAACAGGTTGCTGGAAATTGCAGACTGTTTTAGGGCTTTTTCTGGAGAGTTGACCGTGGGTCAAACCTTGTTGTTTGACTGTGTTTTTACCTCAGAAAATTCGATCTTGCAAGGCCACAGTTGGAGGCACAAATACCAAGGTCAAACGTTGACCTTTGACCCAGCATTTATTGCAGCGTTCACCATAGCGTTGACTGGTTTGACCACAGACTTTGATTGTTGATTTGACAGTTTTGTGGACTGATTTTTGGGGTGAGTTTGACTTTAAAGGAAGGCTGAGTTTGACCATGTTGGACTAAACCTGATTAGAGGTTGAAAGGGTTGGTTTGTCCAGCAAAGTCTTTACTGGATAGGGCATCTTGTTGACTGTTGTAAAATACATTTCTCTCTAACTTTGCTGAATAAGAAGAATTAAAAATTCTTGTCTCTTATGTTGGCTTGTCTTCTGTCGATTTATTTTATGTTCTATCAGCATTTACTTTCAATGATTATGTGAATTCTAATCTGAAATTGAATCTGGCTAATAAGAAGAAAGATTGAAGTACATTGGTCTAAGCATAGAACATACCATGGTTATCTAAAATTAATATGGTATCAAAGCTAAGGTGAAGAAGCCCAAGCAAGAGTGAAAAGCAATCACCGAAGAAGTAGAATAATCAAGGACCGAGATCAATGGCCTCTTCATCATACAAGGGTTTCAAATCTGATGATAAGTTGATTGATAAGTCTGATTATCATGCTTGGAAAATGTCCTTGGATCTAACATTGGAAGACCAAGATGTTACGGATTATGTGCAAGGAAAGATCAATGAGCCTCCATCAAATGCATCGGCTGCCACGAAGACAAAGTACAAGAAAGGGGAAAACGAGGTGAAGAAGATCATCAAGGATTCTATTCACAAGCACTTGGTTGCTTATATCTCCGAGCTGGGCACATCTACGGAAAAGTATGATAAGTTGGTTGGCATGTTCATGGCTAGCAATGTTAATCAAATTCTATTTTTCAAGAACAAGTTGAAGGAGATCAAGAAGGGCAAAGGAGAATCCATCCAATTATATTTCATGAGGCTCACCGAAATCAAAAATGATTTCTTAGCTATCGGAGAAGCCATAGCTGACTGAGAGCTCACTCTCATTGCTCTTGGAGAACTCCCCCGGGAATGGTATGTATTCAATACTAATATTCTTAATAATAATGTGATTCCTAATTTTGATGAATTGTTGACAAGATGCACTCAAGAGGAGACAAGGATGATGGAGAGAGACCATCCCTCTAATGGGAATGGAAGTGACCCTACTGCCTTCACCGCTCATGCAAAGAAGAGGAACAATGCTAGTCCGAGAAATCAAAATCATAGAAGAGCAGGTCCCAAAGGAAGAAAAGGAAGATGTTACACTTGTAACAAGTTTGGTCACTATGCAAGAGAGTGCCCTAATAGAAGGGACTCTTCCAGAGATGATGACAGCAACAACTTCAGGGGGAATGAAAATCAAAGGAACAACAGGATCAAAGGAAAGAGTAAGGCTCCGTCTGATCGAAGTGGAAATGGTCAACCTTTCAAGAGGCCAAGGAATTCCAGGTATGATGAATCTAATGTTGTTGATAGGAAAAATGAATATATTCTTATATATGCCCTCTCTGCTGCATCTTCCGACACCCTGGACAATTAGTTGATTGATAGTGGTGCCTCAAGGCACATCACTGGATATAAGGAAGCCCTCTCTAATTTGATTTAAAAAGATACTAATTTGGAAATTATCCTTGGAGACAATGCCACCTATCCCGTGAAAGGGACAGGGACTGTGACCCTTCATTTAAATCAAGGTCAAGTCCTTTGCTTGCAAGATGTGTTGTACGTACCTGACTTGAAGAAGAATCTAGTGTCTATCTCAGCAATGGACGACAAAGGATTCAAGGTGGCATTCATCGACAGAAAGGTATGCATTTGGAAGAGGAACTTCAAAGAAGCATTCACACTTGGTTTTAAAGTTGATACACTCCATCAGGGTGGAGGAAGTCCGCTAGGAGCCATGCCATGTGACACAACTCTTCAATCTGAGCTATGGCACCGGAAGTTTGCACACCTTCATTACAACACCCTTCCCGAAGCAAGGAAGGTGGTGACTGTAATATCCCAAAATCTGGACTGTTAGCAAGGCATGCCTGAAAAACGCATTTTTCAGGAATGGCTGCTACAGCTCTTGAAATCAGCCCTCGGATCCCTTAGATCTGAGTATCTAAGTCCTAAATCCAAGAGGAGATCAGAAACAAATCTTTCTAGGTGGGTTAAATAGGTCTCCCACACCTAGGAAGGCTTGAAAACTGCCCAAAGAGGGGACTACAGCAATACAAAGAACACTGCTGGAAAATAACGCAGTTCAGCCCAGTACTTGCAGTAGATCAGTATGGAGGCTCACATATCATATGTACAACAGCAAATCAGATTTATATTATAGCCCATACAGTGTACAAGGGAAAGTAGAAGACTT
The DNA here is from genome assembly GCA_034641835.2 of Pinus albicaulis. NCBI lineage: Eukaryota > Viridiplantae > Streptophyta > Pinopsida > Pinales > Pinaceae > Pinus > Pinus albicaulis. Next base: position 310,145,988 of record CM076580.1, on the reverse strand, counting down.
AAACAAAAATAAACCCTCAGAAATGAGGTGCTACAGCCATAGAAAAGTCTGCATAAACTTAACAGCGTTATTTTATTGGGGCTGAAGCAGCAGTATATTATAGCTCAGATCGAGAGCAGATCTGTACATAAAGAGATAGATCTAATTCAGATCTGTGTACAAGAAAAGCTCATCTATACATTCCCCTTGGGGTTTTGTGCAAAACCTGAAGCACAGAGAGTAGATCTGAGATCTAGAGTTGCAGATCTGCAAAAATATTCAGAAATTCCTGAATCATACAACAGGACAGCAGATCAGATCTAAAACAAACATGGATTGAATGGCCAATCCATGGATCACCACAGTGAGAGGAAGAATCCTAACACTGGAGATCTCTCCTCCAAAATGGAGACAAAACACCCTGCAACTGCAAACTTGCAAATAACGCAGTTCAGGGATAGAAACTGCGTTGTAAGCTCTGAGAATGATTTGGCCTGATGCCAAGGTCTGGATCTAAAGCTCCAATGATCTAGGACACTCTTGCCAATGGGATCGCAGACTTTCCCAGTAAAAAGAGAGGCTAGATATGCATAGATCTGAAGAGATCTATCTCCCACTTGCTGCAACTCACAAGGACAACCCAATCCTCAACAGGATCAGCGTTATAGGTGTAAGGTGAAGCTTGGCCCAAGCCTGATAGTGGTCAAGACAAGCAAAACTCCTCCAAGAGCTGCTCTATGAAGGAGGTGGGATTCTCGCTCAGGAACACCCAATGCTAAATAGCATTATTCTCAGCTAAACAGCTAGAGAATGAGAAATGTCTAAGCAAACAAATTCTTCTGAAATAATATCTTCAACAACAACCCTTTCATGTTGCTCTCCTCTTCCTTTTATAAGATAAGAGTCTTGTCAAACCCTAAACCACTTCATCAATTTAGCTCCTTTCACATGTAGAGTCTCCATCTAGAACTACGTTGTCCCTCAAGGAGGTTCAATGCATCTAGACTACGTTGTAGATATGGTCATGGTTGACTTGGTCAAGTGATCAACCTCTTTCACACTCAAGTGTGTTTTATAAAATGGCCCAGATTTAGCCTTGTTAACATTGGGCATTGATTTATTTTGATGTTTTCAAGAGTTTTACATGTCCTCCTTTACATTTTATTCATCAACATGAAATGCAAAACAAAACAAAGCAAAATTGAATATTCCCATTAGCTTGGGCTAAGTGGGAATATTACAATGACAAGGATGCCCGATTTCAAAGATGATCATGAAGGTGTTTGTCAGGGTTGTGACGAAGGAAAGCATACAAGGGACCATTCCCCTCAAGTGTCACAAAGACATCTGATATTTTGCAATTGATACATTCTGATCTATCTAGTATGTTTCCCATAACATCCTTGGGAGGATGCTTATATTATATCACTTTTATAGATGACTTCTCTTGAGAGACTTGGATATATTTTTTGAAGAAGAAGGACGAAGCATTCAAGTGGTTCCGTACCTTCAAGGCCTTGGTTGAAAATCAGACAGGGAAGAAGATCAAAATTTTGAGGACCGATAATGGAACCGAGTATGAGTCGAATGAATTTAATGACTATTGCAAGGAAGCTGGCATTAAGAGAGAGACCACCACTATGTACACTCTCGAACAAAATGGTGTTGCTGAAAGAAAGAATAGAACCATTTTGGAAGTTGCCTGTGCCATGCTTTATGACCAAGGTCTTCTGAAGTTTTTATGGGGAGAAGTTGCCAACACCATTGTGTATGTTCAAAATAGATGCCCACATTCTGCATTGGACTCCAAAACTCCCGAAGAAGTCTTCTCCGGTAAGAAAACTGATGTCTCTCATTTTAGAGTTTTTAGAAGTCCCATTTATTTTCAGGTGCCGAAAGAAAAGAGGAGCAAGTTGGATGCTTCTGGGAAGAAGGGAACGTTTGTGGACTATAGTGAAACCTCGAAGGCATATAGAATATATGTGCCTGGTCAAAGAGAAGTGGAGATATGCCATGATGTCACCTTCGACAAAGATGTTGCCCTCGTGAAAGTAAGGGATCTTCCTATCTCAAAGGAAGACAACAAAGAAGAACAAGTTGGAAGGCAAGAAGAACCGAAGGATGAACCGATGCCCGATGTTGAACGATCCATGGATCCTATAGATCCACCTTCTTCAAATAAAAGAAAACCTTCATGGCTTAGGGACACTCTCGAAGATGATGAGGGACATATTGCTCCAAGGGGAACATTTCCTGAAAGTAAGAAGCCGAATAGGTACCAAGGGTACCTAGCAGCCATCAGTACTATTGTACAATTTGAGCCTGGAACTTTTGAAGAAGTCATAAAGCATCAAGTTTGGAAGGATGCTATGCACGAGGAATATGAGTCAATCATGCAGAATGATGTCTGGGATGTGGTCCCTAGACCGAAGGACAAATCTGTTGTCACCTCAAAATGGCTCTTCAAGATTAAGCATGGAGCCGATGGAAGTGCTGAAAAGTACAAGGCAATATTTGTTGCCCGAGGCTTCTCTGAAAAGGAAGGCATAGATCATGATGATATATTTGCACCTGTTACCCTATACCACCATCCGATCAATCATTTCTCTTGCTGCAACGCAAGGATGGAGTCTCCATCAGATAGATGTGAAGATTGCCTTTTTACATGGTTCAATCAAGTAAGAGGTCTATGTGGAACAACCTTTGGGGTTCGAAGTCCAAGATAGAGACACATTAAAAAAAGCCCTCTATGGGTTGAAGCAAGCCCCCAGGGCTTGGTATGAAGTTGGGCTTTACTCGATGTGATGTTGATCCAAACCTTTACTCTAAGGTTGATAATGACAAGCCTCTCATTCTGGTTCTCTATGTGGACGATCTCTTCCTAACAAGTGCTAACCCTCTCATTCATCAAAGTAAGAGGGAGCTAGCTTCCGAGTTCGAGATGAAGGACCAGGACTGATGCACTATTTCCTAGGCTTGGAGGTCTGGCAAAAGCCAAGTGAGATTTTCCTTTCTAAAGGAAAATATGTCATGAAGCTGCTAGAGAGATTTGGGATGGTGAACTGCAAGTCCGTGACTACTCTGATGGAACTCAACTTTAAGACGTTGTGTGGAAGTGTTGTTGGGCTGAGTTGGGAAATCCCACCGAGTATCGTCAACTCGTAGGCACCTTGATGTTCTTAGTAAACTCACATCCGGACATGTGTTTTGCAATGAACACGTTGAGTCAATACATGGTCGAGCCTCATCACATTCACTGCATTGGTGCCAAGAATCCCTTGAGATATCTTCGGGGCACAATCAACCATGGGCTGAGATACACTGCCGGGAATATGAGGCTCCATGGATATACCGATGTCGATTGGGCAGGAAGTGTGGTGGATCGTAAGAGCACATCTGGATGTTGCTTCACTCTAGGTTCTGCTTCGATATCTTGGATGAGCAGGAAGCAGAAATCGGTTGCTTTAAGCACCGCTAAGGCCGAATACATTGTAGCAAGTATGGCTTGTTGTGAAGCTATTTGGTTGAGAAAGCTCTTCAGTGAGTTGTTTGGACATGTGTTGGATACCACCGTTATCCTTTGCGATAACCAAAGTGGGATTCGTCTTTCTGAGAATCCCGTGTTCCACGACCGATCCAAGCATACAGATATTAGGTACCACTTTGTCTGGGACATGGTACAGTGAGGCGTCGTAAGGCTCCATCACATTGGGACTGATGAGCAGGTCGCAGATATTCTCACAAAGCCCCTGGGGAAGGTCAAATTCTTAACCTTCCGTGAGAAGCTTGGTATTGTGGACAGACCCTATTCTGAGGGTCCCGCCTGAGTTAGACTATGAGCTCTAGGAGCTCCAGGGGGCTTGGGGATAGCTTCTTGGAGCCATAAGAAACCATAGGGCGAGGTCTGCCTTACCTTATTGGTGTGCTTCTTCTGCACTGTTTATGATATTGAGTTGGTTCACCCTCTCTTTGATATATGCCCCACATGCATCCTACCCACAGAGTCTGGGACTCATGGGAAGTACCTCTCATTTGGCAAATGAGTTGGAAAATGAGGATAGAGACCGATAGCATGACTAATGGACGCATCGGGGATTGCCGTACTCTCTATGTCTAGGATGGGATGTGTCCAACAACCTGATCTGGGATCAAGTCTGGATGAGGTTCTTACCTCTAAACTGACTTTGGGTCAGTTTGTGACTCACTCTTGAGTCTGGTTGAGGATTTACCTCTAGACTGACTTCAGGTCAGTGGAAAGTGATGTCTTTGTGACTCACTCTCGTTCGCCTTATTTCTTCTATAGCAGAGAAGAGCCAACAAAGCAGTTACAGCAAGACACGGGATTACATGATGATGATAGTACATGATGGTACTGGATGACAGGATTGCACAAGTGGACAGATCGAGTTCTCCCTAGTTGAGAGGGAGTGTTAATTTTTGGGCACCTAGGTCCAAACTCCATGTTGCATTGCTCATATGATGGAGATGATATTTTTGTTGGATTCCTCTTTTGGAGAGGTGAAAGATTGATCTAAAGATCATCTTGTTTGGATGAGCATAACTTATATTTTGAATTTATTTTCCACACGTGCAAATTGTCAAGGTCGGCTAGAATTATAAATGTAGGGTCACAAGCCCCAACAGATGTGTCACTCACCCCCAATCATGGATATAAATTGGAGAGACATGAACTCATCTCACACATCTCTCTCTCATCTTCGTACAACCTTGAAGAGGCTTCTCTCTCCTCCACACGTGTGAAACAGGTAGCTAGAAATTGCGAACTGTTTTAGGGCTTTTTCTGGAGTGTTGACCAACGTTGACTGTGGGTTAAACCTTCTTGTTTGGCTGTGTTTTTAGCTCAGAAAATTTGATCTTGGAAGGCCGCAGTTGGAGGTACAAATACCGAGGTCAAACGTTGACCTTTGACTACAACATTTATTGCAGCGTTGACCACAAAGTTGACTGCAGCGTTGACTGGTTTGACCGCAGACTTTGACTGCTGATTTGACAGTTTTGTGGACTAATTTTTGGGGTGAGTTTGACTTTGAAGGAAGGCCAAGTTTGACCATGTTTGACTGAACCTAATTGGAGGTTGAAAGGGTTGGTTTTTCCAACAAAGCCTTTGCCGGCTAGGGCATCCTGTTCACTGTTGTAAAATACATTTCTCTCTATCTTTGTTGAATAAGAAGAATTACAAATTCTTGTCTCTTGTGTTGGCTTGTCTTATGTCGATTTATTTTATGTTCTATAAGAATTTACTTTCAATGATTATGTGATAGTTAATCTAAAATTGAATCAAGCTAATAAGAAGAAAGATTGAAGTAAACTGCTCTAAGCATATAACATACCATGGTTACCTAAAATTAACACCAACTGACATCAATTTGCACATAAGAAGCTCCAAGATAGAAATAACCCCAAATCCATACATCAAAATTCATCCATTATCCAAAAATCTCCACCAAGGAAAAAATGTGAGTTTCTCTTAAGAGAGAGAGATCCCAAAACAAGTGATGATACAAATGAATGGAACCAACTCCTATTTATACACCTTTTAGGAGTTCGAATTAGCCTATGGGCCTACATTAGCCCCTAAACGTAAAAAATGTGCATGTAACCCTAACTTTTAGTGACAAGCCCACCAAACTAGCTCATACATGGAATAATAAGCCTCACAAGAGGTCAACTGATGTCGTACGACATTCTAGGAGGCATACTGGGGTCCATGAGTGCCATAATAATGCGCGAGACCCATCAAAAGTGTTGGACAAGGGGGGGGAGGGTCTTCTTCACTAAACAATAAACCTGTGGTGCTCCTTGTGGATATGGGGACACACAAATGTCCTCATGGGTCTCCAAATGAGTCGAAGACGCCTGTAGATGCTCTGTGAAGGCTCAAATGTTGGAATAAATGTTGTCATGTCCTCGTACAAGCCTTGGGGCAACCTCCGAGTGTGTGGTGCACCTGTGGGGTTAGCTGGGCATGATGCATCTTCCTCGTCCAAGAGTGGATCTCTAGCAACCTTTGATCATTCAAAGAGATCCATAAATAGTTATCTACTGTTGTGGAGGCTCATGGATCTCGACACACACCCTATATGTTTCAATATAACCCTCTCGACTATTAGGACCCTGTATAGGGAGACCAAACCCAAAATGGACACCACCTGCGATCCTGTACAAGATCCAGTGTGTCCCCTAGCCTTTAGTTACAACAAGTCATTAGAGTAATCGAATAAAAGAGCTTACAAAATCATGGGCAACTAGTGGACACTTCATAATGGCCTGCCCTTCCATAGTGGGCTTTGGGATGTGCTAATGTCTCCATGCTCCAAAGGGTGGTAGCCAAGTACCTTACTAGGTGGTTTCACACTTTAGAGGGGATAGTATGTCCAAGGTCCATCCCTCAAATGGTGGTGGCATATGGTCAAGATGTGAAATGGAGTAGGAAATGATAGGGGCAATCCTAGGCCACATATTGGGGCATAGAGGTAGATAAGAATAAGGGAAGCCCACACCTAGGTACAATATGTGAAGTAGGGACCAATCGTGGTACATGAGGTGCCCCGGCCTTGATTTTTCACCCCTGCGTTATATGCCTTTCGCCTTTAACAATTTTTCTTCAATAAACTATTCGAGGCTCACAGGACAAGAGCATGATGTGTCGGATATAGCAGTAAATACCCCAGATTTGGTAGGGCAGTTCATTGCCCTCCAAGGGTTGGGACAGTCATGGGTTCCTGAATAATAAAGGAAGTTCATCTAAGGCCTATGGAACAAGGGTGATGTCCATGGGAATGTGGTAGCGCTCATGTATTGGCTTTTGCCCACGTGCTATATATTTTTGTCCCTACCCTCTTTTGCATTTTATGGTACATTTTCCTATTGAATGTGGTCATGTTCACTTTTTCTTTTCTTTTTTATTTGCTTCAACCTCCAAGGCATCATTCCAGGCCTGACCAAAGGTGGGGGCATGGGAGAGGGGAGGCCAACCCTATGTGGACCCAATGCGGGAATGTGGACTCAGGTGAGAGATGTGATGAATATGGTTATAGTGAGCAGAAATAGGGGTAATGTAGGTGGATATGGGAGTGCCACACAACCAAAGTCGGGAATTCCCAAGGGTGACCACCCTAAAACCAAATGGTCAGTAAAGGAGATCTCACTAGACTAAAGTACAAGGGTAACACCCAAAAGAGGTCAAGGGGACATGAGCACAAAGGAAGTCCAATCTTTCCACCGAATCCCCCCATCAATCCATGTTCAAAAGTGTCCATGATAAGTAAACCCAATACTCAATTACCAAATAGCAAGACATAGCTTTAGGTTTGAGAGGCCCACCTTCAAACATACGATCAATACAAATGGGTGAGAGACCACATGGCTGGCTCAGGTGGCAGAGAAATGGCACAATGAGCTAGCTGAGGGCTGCAAGGGGTTGTTGGTTGTCGGTTGAGGTCTATCATTGAGAAAAAAAATTCCTAGGGATATCACCCACGAAGTGGTGGGTAACATCTAGCTCCAACTGAGACGTTATCTCTCAAAGAAGTGAGCAAAGTTACTCAAACGAGAGGTCATGAGAACTCCAACAATCTCTTGGTCACCGTTCTACACATGTCAATGACCAAACTCACAGGGTATCATGTTTTTCACGGTGTCTAATGATCACCCATGCTTAATGTCAGCCCATAAAACCAACTAGAAAATAAACAAGTATGCAAATTTATTTTGAATGCATCTAATCTATCATGAGAAATATCATATGACATTATTTTTAATGCGGAAAATCAACATGCAATGCATCCTACTCTAATATGCATAATATACAATATCAAGTGCTAGGTGTAATCATAGATCCAATGGAACCAACATATCAATCGATTAATACAAGAATGCATGTTTTCGTGATTATTTTTGAAATGGAACCAAAAAAACAAATGGGAATAATAATATGAGGGGCTACGAGGGCAGGAGGTGGGAAAACAAGAGACCCATATGCCATAGAAAGGAATCTTGGAAGAAGAAAAAAAAAGACACCAACCGAGAGGATTGAATTTGGTCCTCTAACAGGGGATGGAAATGTCAATGATCAGGTACATGAATCTTTGATGAAGAACTATCTCGGGCTTATCATCCTTAGGGTAAGGAGTAAATGACCTAGAGATATTTAGGACGATATTGTTTTGGTCATTGGGAAAACAAGTGGACTCATCATTGTATTTGGGGAAAAACCATGATTCTTGTTTTTCTGAAGAGGAAACCAACTCTTCATCAAAGCTAGGGGAACAAACTTGATCACAAACATCCATTTCCGAGGCAGAATGATGACAAGGGGTTGGATGCTCAAACATGAAGAAAAACCCTTATCGGTGGCATGGCTAAAGAGAGCTCCTTCCTCAACTTCCTTTACATTAGAGTCATCAAAATTGCCCACAATTTTGGAAGGCTCTTCTTTGATTGAATCATCTTGGAACATAAAGAAGAGACCCTTCCAATCACCAAGAAGCACTTCATAAGGGTCAATAATGTTGATCAGAAGGGTCGGAGCACCTTCTTCTTTCCTGAGCTCATTCTTATGGATTTGAGAGACCATGGGATCTTCATTTTTATAGTCATACCCAATTCCCCAATAAACAGTCCAAAACTCACTCATAGATTCTTCACTTATTTGACTATCATGATCCTCCTCAACATCCTCCCATTCTTCACTGTACACTTCATGTTGGCTAGGATGCCATTCATTCTCTTCTCTAGATAAGGAAGACTTGTCCTCCTCTATTCGTTCTCGAAGAATGATGTCCAAGGTATTTACTAAATGATTCTGACGGAATGCTTCCAGCAGAAGGTCATCAGTAGGACTCTTTTTATAGTCATACTTCATACTACGGAGCTTGTCTGGTTGCTTCTAATAGTATGAGAAAATCTCTTGCGAGTTATATGTAGCCATCAACTTCCTGCAAGACTCCTCATATTCCATCATCCATTCTTTCAACACCTGAGGGCTCTCAGGGTCGATATCTTCTTCATTATGCTTAGGGGATATGATTTCAAATTTATATGTCTCTTTTTCGGTACTATCCTCAAGGTATACATTAATGACTTGATCTTGATGATTTGGAGAAGGGTCAGGATACTCTTTCTCAAGCCCAAAAACACATTCAATGACATCTTGCTCTTGAAGGGTCACATCCAACATTTGGCATATGTCTTCGTGAGATTGGAAACCCGGTCCTTCATGCAACAAGAAGTGTGTAGTCAACATTTGAAGAGAAGGAATGCTTTTAGGTCTACATAACTCAAGCCAAACGGTATGGGGGGCAATGGATAGGACAAACAATTCCATTTTTTCACAAGGTTGACTTATATTTTGTTTTGAAATATACCTCATGAACCTTACCACATGATTAGTTGTGGAATGTGGATCCCCATCAAATGTTGGCATATTCTTCAAGGATTTCGATGAGGGATATCTCGGGATTCCTGTCATATCTATGGCGGGAAAATATGCGGTCAACATGTTGTTGGGTCCTTGATGACATGGGAGTCGCCAGGGTAAATGAAATTGCCTTGACAAATGCTTGCTTCACCCCACAAGCATTGACCTCAGAGATCAATGAAGAACTAGGGCTTCGTTCTTCCAATGGAGTCGCCAAGACTGATATATCAATATTGTCGTTTGGAGAACCAGACACACGTCTCGTCCCCAGCAACAGCGCCAGAAATGTTACCACTCAAACTAGCAGAACACCTAAGAGGGGTTCCTATACGGGAAACTGCTAGGTCAAGGACAATGATGGAGACACAGCCCACTGTCACCACAGCGAAGTCTCTCTGCTCTTTACGGATTTTCACAGACGGGAGGAGTCTCGATGTTTTGGGAAGCCACTTATGAGGGATATGTCAATGAATAGGTATGAAGTGACCCCGGAAACTCGTTCCCTAGGATAGAATAAAGAGTGAGACTCACTTGCCTTTTAAGCGAGGGGCTTTATCTTCTAGGGGAAGAGGTGTGAGGATTGGAGAGCGAGGATGAAGAGTACAACTTGTAGAGGTACTTCCTGATCCCTAAAATCCTATGAAAACTTGGATTCCCAAATAGTCCTTGATGAATAATCTTTAACGAGAAATGGGATCACACGGGACCAAGTGGAGCCAGCCCAAGTTCAAACATGGAATATAGCAACCAATGATGCTCCTATCCTGGACAAGGTGAGGGGGAAGTATCAAACAAGAATGTTTATTTCAAAAGGTCAAATTGATCCTGCCAGGTGCTATCCTCGGGAAACACAGGGAAAAACTTGGTCCTAGATCTAAGGCTTGAGGCACCGGGAGATTCCACCGTCAGAATTGGCCAAAATTCGGAGAAGAGCAAGGGGACCCACTTGTTGAGAATTTGGAGGGCTGGAGATTAATACAAATTCTCTTTTTGATAATTACTTGTGAGCTTACTTGAGTTACTTAAGTCTTCTCTTCGTTATCTTGTTTAGTCTTTCATCAAGTCAATTACCAAATAAACAAGACACAAACTTAGGCTCCTAGAGCCAAGGCAAAACCTCTCCCTCTTAGAGAGGAAAACTCGCAAAGAATTCTTCTTATAGATCTTCAAATGACAAGTACAATGACTAGGACTTAGACTCTTGACTTATAAATGCTTCCAAGATGTCACCATTGCTTCTTTGACTGCTACCAATGCCAATCCTTTATATTTACATCGTCTTACACTGATTTGCTTCAACATTTAGAGAACTCAGTCTCTACTTATATTTACCTTGGTTTAGTCTTTAGGCTTATCAAGACATTGCTTCTACTACTTCTATATGTAGATCACTTTCTTTTGACAGCTGAAAATAGGAAGGTAAATCTCTGATTTACCTTCCTTTCATCTACTTGCTCTTTATGCAGATATACACCACATTAGACTTCAGTTATTCATATTATAGTATTCACACATTTCTCCATATAATATCCGCACATAATATCCACATATCTTCTTTCAGGAAATCCGCATTTATGCTTCTTATTATAATCTGCATAGCACTTTAGAGATTACATTTCAAAGGTCACTGTATTATACTTCAGTAGTAACCGCATTACACTTCAGGTGACCGCATTGACCGCATTACACTTCAGTTGACTGCATTGACCGCACTACACTTCAGTTGATCGCATTACATTTCAGTGGATTGTTTTCCACTTTGTTGTGTCACTTCAAAGAGATCCGAACTTCCTTTTGCTATGTCAGAGAGGTTAGCAATTCCTTTTTGTGTCAGAGAGGTCTGCACTATTTGTTGCTATTTAATCCGCATATCAAATCAAAGCCATCTGCAATCTATCTTCAGCGCATTCGCACTTCTTCTGAGAGAGCTTGCACGTTTTATTATAGCTGAGACCACCGAAAATTTTCGTCATTACATTGGGATATCATCAAGTATATATGTCTTTTTACAAACTTACGTCTTCATTAGATGCTTTCTGAATTTCGCATTTCAGCCTAAATCTGTCCGAAGTTGCTTATCACAAATGTATGAAAAACGGGTGTATATATACAGGAACAGATTCACGGAATTTAGGCCAGCCATTCTATGGTTTGTAGGCCGACATCACACTTCTTTTATAGCTGATCTTTCATCATATATGAAGGCTGTCATAAGCTTTATTCTTTCACTGATATTATGACAAGGTCTTGGAGCACTAGATCCCTCATATGACACTAAATTATATTTTTATCAAGAAGACAAAAACTAGATAGACATCAAGAAGAAGTCTATATAACCTACAATAAAATCTTGCTCATGAAACCCATGAGGCAAGTACAAAATACATTTTATTATCTTTTGTCTTCTTCTTTACACAAAATACATAATTACATAGTAAATATGAAGACCAACCTAGTTACACTTTTCAGCACTCCCTCTTAACTAGGGAGGTATTCATACAAATACATGGTCACTTTCAAACTAAAAAATCTCATAAGAAGAATCGGATTGGTAATCGCATCTGTATAGCATCATATCAACCATGATTGTCCTAGTGCAAGGCCTTGACTAACAACCCCATCTCTCAACGAGACAATGGGCTACAATGTTGGTGAGACACATGACTTATAGACACCATCGTCATTGTCTCTCCAAGGTACATACTCCACCTGGGTGTTCCCAAAGTATGACCTTCTTGGACTATTCTTCTCTTGGGTAGCTAGCCCTCAAAGAATATCAGTCCCCGGCTATTCTTATCTTGAATGCCCTAATACATTCTCAAAGAGTATCGAATGCCAGATGATTACCCAATCCTCCATTCTGTCTTCCCAAGTGAAGACCAAAATGATGTGTCTATCTCTCCCTCTCAACCAGGGAGGACCTATTCCACAAGGGAATAGTACGCATTCCTATACAAGGAATGTACCTAAGCTCATTCTTCGGAATTACCAAGTTTCTTCCAAGTAAGAAACTTATCATCATGCTCCCTCTTAACTAGGGACCTCCAGCAGCAATGGTGAGACACCCAGCTGCTCATGAATAATTCTTGTCCTTGATGTCATGGATTTCGATATTGAGGAATCTTCAACTTTTAGCTTCATAGGACACAGATCATCCATCACTTTCATCCTGAGTCATGTCAGCTGTCAGAAAGTGATTCATCAAACTTCCTTATCTGGTCCACTATTGTGTCATGCTGCTTTCCTTCAAATCATCTCCTAGGATCATACGTCCTTTCTCATGATTAGCAGCCCTGCACAAATTCATCCAGATAAACATATACATATGAACTTTTAAAGAAAAAGTTACCTCAGTGATGATCTTTCACCATGAATCTTCCTGTAGGCATTGGCATCCTTCATACAGATTGACACAACTCCTAATGATATGTTTTTCCAAGGGTCTTTTTCTTTACCAGACTTTCGTCAGAGTCTACATATCTTTCCAGGAGATCTCCTAATCACATCTTCTTGGCCTCTGGATGATAACTGCCTCTTGACATGGTTGCATTTCATGATCTCTTCCTCTCTGCACATTCTTGATTCCCAAGAACATACAACTTTTCTAGTTTCTCATTCATATACAACTACCTCATATTCCATGAGGACATATTATGTTGATTTCATCTGTCTGTGCATTGAGAGATACTCCTCCATAGATCATACTTCTAAGTATAGAAGTCCATTACCTACAACCACATGACATGACTTCACAGCATCCAATGTCAGCATATAAATATATACATACCTCATACCTTTTTCCCTTGAGTCATCCTATAGCAATTTCTCAAGAATGAAGGGCTTCATTCCCTTGGCCTGCTTTATCAATATGTCATCACATCCCAGAAATATGTTTCCATGATGACCCTTGCTCAGAGAGGTTTTCCCGGAGCTAATTCACCAAGAGCTCCTACCATGCTTCGATCAGCATGCTACATTGCCTCCCATCATACAATCAACAGAAATCACTTAAAGGAGAAGATGATCTCAATCATAGTGGAGATCCCTTGCTTCTTCTTTCTTAGATTACTTTGCATTAGGTTCTTTTTCAGAGACAAGGGCTTCTTTCCTATTTCTCTTGTCCTTTTTCAGATTAAGGACAATTTCTATTATAATACCCACGTTCATCTCATCCAAAGCATCTTGCCTTGTTCATACTATTTTGAGGACCAATCTTACTAAATCTTTTCTCGACGTGCTGCAAAGGCTTGATTCCCTTCACTTGATCCTATAATACCTTCGGCTTTTCAATCTTGTTTCCTCTATTTTACATAGAGACCCTAAATCATGGAATGGTGTGGCTTCCTTCTTCCTGTATAATTTTGAAGGGAAGTTTCCCCATTCATCTGGCAGATGATTCTCCCTCTTCCTGCAGATGATCTCAGAGAGATTGCTTCTCCTACAGTACTCTCAGAGAATAGCTCCACCAATTTCTCATATATTCCTTTTGATGATTCTAGATTTGATACATCGGAGATGAGAGTCTTTTATGGATTCTATAAGAATCTTTTGGGCTCTTATATCTCCCTTCATGTATGACTTCATTGTCCTTGTCTCCCATGCAAGAAAGTTTTGAAACCCTAACCAGTCTATTGCTTTCTTTTGCAAAGAAGACATTTTGATAGATTTAGATGAAGTCATAGATACTTACTTGATAGAGTGACTTTTTCCTTCAGCAACTTCCTTGATGATGGAGTATATCTTCAGAAATTGAAGTCCTCCTTCTAACAATGTCTTGAATGTGAATCTTTGATAACAAAAGATTGCTTTCTTGATTGAGTTGATCATTTAAATGAGATAGGAGATCTTGAAGTAGTTAGAGAGTCTTCCTTTTCAAATTGATTTGATTTTCCAACCCAAACTTTTGATCTTCGCTTCCTGGAGTGTCTCCTTTGTCTAGCAGCCCTTGAGTTTAGCACCATACCTCTGATACCATGTTGAGAATTTGGAGGGTTGGAGATTAATACAAATTCTCTTCTTGATAATTACTTATGAGCTTGCTTGACCTACTTAAGTCTTCTCTTCGTTATCTTGTTTAGTCTTTCATCAAGTCAATTATCAAATAAACAAGACACAAACTTAGGCTCCTAGAGCCAAGGAAAGAACTCTCCCTTTTAGAGAGGAAAACCCGCAAAGAATTCTTCTTATAGATCTTCAAATGACAAGTACCCTGACCAGGACTTAGACTCTTGACTTATAAATGCTTCCAAGACGTCACCATTGCTTCTTTGACTGCTACCAATGTCGATCCTTTATATTTACACCGTCTTACACTAATCTGCTTCAACATTTAGAGAACTCAGTCTCTACTTATATTTACCTTGGTTTAGTCTTTAGGCTTATCAAGACACTGCTTCTACTGCTTCTATATGTAGATCACTTTCTTTTGACTGCTGAAAATAGGAAGTTAAATCTCTGATTTACCTTCCTTTCATCTACTTGCTCTTTATGTAGATATACACCACATTAGACTTCAGTTATTCATATTATAGTATTCACACATTTCTCCATATAATATCCGCATATAATATCCACATATCTTCTTTCAGGAAATCCGAATTTATGCTTCTTATTATAATCTGCATAGCACTTCAGAGATATTACATTTCAAAGGTGACTGTATTATACTTCAGTAGTGACCACATTACACTTCAGGTGACTGCATTGACCGCATTACACTTCAGGTGACTGCATTGACTGCACTGCACTTCAGTTGATCGCATTACATTTCAGTTGATTGTTTTACACTTTGTTGTGTCACTTCAAAGAGATCCGAACTTCCTTTTGCTATGTCAAAGAGGCAATTCCTTTTTCTGTGTCAGAGAGGTCCGCACTATTTGTTGCTATTTAATCCGCATGTTAAATCAGATCCATCTGCAATCTATCTTCAGTGTATTCGTACTTCTAAGAGAGCCTACACGTTTTATTATCGCTGAGACCACCGAAAAGGTTCGTCATTACATTGGGATATCATCAAGTATACATGTCTTTTTACAAACTTACGTCTTCATTAGATGCTTTCTGAATTTCGCATTTCAGCCTAGATCTGTCCGAAGTTGCTTATCACAAATGTACGCAAAACGGGTATATATATACAGGAACAGATTCACGGAATTTAAGCCAACCATTCTATGGTTTGTAGGCCGACATGACACTTCTTTGATAGTTGATCTTTTATCGTATATAAAGGCTATCATAAGCTTTATTCTTTCGTTGATATTATGACAAGGTCTTGGAGCACTAGATCCCTCATATGACACTCAATTATACTTTTACCAAGAAGACAAAAACTATATAGACATCAAGAAGAAGTCTATATAACCTACAATAAAATCTTGCTCATGAAACCCATGAGGCAAGTACAAAATACATTTTCTTATCTTTTGTCTTCTTCTTTACCCAAAATACATAATTACATAGTCGATATGAAGACCAACCTAGTTACACTTTTCAACACCACTAGCACAGTTGCCTCTCAGAGATAGAAGTGGCGAGATTCCCGGAAATTTGATACCCTAGGCAACCTAATGGGGCTAGACCTGGGAAAAAGGGGAAAATGTCAAAAATAGGGGAAATTGACCACCCTTTTGTGAGGGACCAGTGCCTAATTCACTTGGGGATATGGAGTAAGGGATGATAATGAGTAAGAATTCGATTTCTTGTTCAAGAAGGCCCATTAAGTCAACTTCGTCCAATGTTAAGGAAAAGATAAGAAAAGTGACCTTCAAGCATTTATACTTCATAGAAATTATGCAAGCTTATCGAGAAAAAATGATCTCTAGGACATTTCATTCATCTAACAATGGCCCATACATAGAATATGGTAAATAGACACATAATTCCACATTTCCATCATGCAGCAAGTAGCCATAATTATAGCGAAATCTAGTAATATGTAGCAGCAAAAATAGCATCAAACCAGTGCCTAATTCACTTGGGGATATGGAGTAAGGGATGATAATGAGTAAGAATTCGGTTTCTTGTTCAAGAAGGCCCAGCAAGTCAACTTCGTCCAATGTTAAGGGAAAGATAAGAAAAGTGACCTTCAAGCATTTATACTTCATAGAAATTATGCAAGCTTATCGAGAAAAAATGATCTCTAGGACATTTCATTCATCTAACAATGGCCCATACATAGAATATGGTAAATAGACACATAATTCCACATTTCCATCATGCAGCAAGTAGCCATAATTATAGTGAAATCTAGTAATATGCAGCAGCAAAAATAGCATCAAATTTATACCTACAATGTTAGAGAGTATATCCAACCGACATCAATTTGCACATAAGAAGCTCCAACACAGAAATAACCCAAATCCATACATCAAAATTCATCCATTATCCAAGAATCTCCACCAAGGAAAAAATGTGAGTTTCTCATAAGAGAGAGAGATCCCAAAACAAGTGATGATACAAATGAATGTAACTAACTTCTATTTATACACCTTATAGGAGTTCGAATTAGCCCCTAAACATAAAATATGTGTATGTAACGCTAACTTTTGGTGACAAGCCCACCAAACTAGCTCATACATGGAATAATAAGCCTCACAAGAGGTCAATTGATGTCCATGAGTGCCATAATAATGTGTGGGACCCATCAAAAGTGTTGGACAATGGGGTGGCCCCTTGTTCTCTAAACAATAAACTTGTGATGCTCCCTATGGATGTGGGGGCACACAAATGTCCTCACGGGTCTCCAAATCAGTCGAAGATGCCTGTATCTGCTTTGTGAAGGCTCAGATGCTGGAATAAATGTTGTCGTGTCCTCGTTCAAGCCCTGGGGCACCTTCTAAGTGTGTGGTGCACCTGTGGGGTCAGCTAGGCATGATGCATCTTCCTCATCCAAGAGTGGATCTCTAGCAACCTCTGATTATTCAAAGGGATTCATAAAGCGTTGTCTACTATTGTGGAGACTCACAACTCTCGACACACACCCTATATGTGCCAATATAGCCCTCTGGAGGATTAGGACCCTGTATAGGGAGACCAAACCCAAAATGGACACCACCTACAATCCTGTATAAGATCCAATGTGTCCCCTAGCCTTCCAGTAATCGAATAAAAGAGCTTACAAAACCATGGGCAACAAGTGGACACTTCATAATGGCCTGCCCTTCCATAGTGGGCTTTGGGATGTGCTAATGTCTCCAGGATCGAAAGGGGGGTAGCCAAGTACCTTATTAGGTAGTTTCACACTTTAGAGGGGATAGTATGTCCAAGGTTCATCCCTCAGATGTTGTTGGCATATGATCAAGATGTGAAATGGAATAGGAAATGATAGGGAAAATCCTGGGCCACATAATGGGGCACAGGGGTAGCTAAGAATAAGGGAAGCCCACACCTAGGTATATAATATGTAGGAGGGAGCAATCATCATACATGAGGTGCCCCGACCTTGATTTTTCTACCCTTTGATATATGTCTTTTGCCTTTTATGATTTTTCTTCAATAAATTGTTCGGGGCTCAAAGGAAAAGAGCATGATGTGTCAGATATAGCAGTAAATACCCCGGATTTGGTAGGGCGGTTCATTTCCCTCTAGTGGTTGGGACAGTCATGGGTTCTTGAACGATAAAGGAAGCTCATCTAGGGCCTGTTGTGGCTCATTTGCAATTTCGTTTATTATATTTTTTAAAATACAAAAAAAGCATATATGTTAGAAAAGGTAAAAAATTTCTATGTCGAAAAAGAATTTTGATTTATATGTTGGTATATTAACATTATATGCGGAGATGTGAAGGCGGGTTGAGTCGGGCCTACTGGTAAGCTCAGGAGAGACTAGCGCTACAGAATACCGAATAAGCTCAGGAGGGTTACACCGTGGAGAAAAACAAATTAATAATCAAGATCGTTTATTCGTTAAAGGAACATATGCAAGCATGTTGAATGAAACTGTGTTCATTATCGAAGAAATCGTATAGATTTCCCGAAGGCAGAGAACTGGCGTATTTTCCTTAAAAACTTAAGAGTTTTGGAAGAAGCGTAAAGGGGGAAAATCGACAGTGAGGATCAAGTCACAGAAATGATAGCAACGGACAAGATCACATAAGACAGTTGGCGCATATCGCACATTGGCGATTTTTTGTGTTTATTGCTAAGTCTTCGCACGACAAGTGATTTAAGTTGTGATGCTATAAAGACGAGAGTGGCGATGCAATGCGAAGTATATCGCACATCGCATGCAATAAGGTTTAGCAGCGATCACAGAAATTTGAAGTAAGTAAAGTTGCAGAGTGCGACAAAGAGCCCGGATGCGATGTAGTTTCAAAGGTGAACTCCAAAGGATTTCAAATCCGGATGTAAAGTGTTTCCTGTGTTAAATCGCATCGGAGGAGGATAAGGAGGATTATAACGTAAAATCGGTGAAACGCTGAAATGCGATAGAAAGCGAACGCGATGCATTTTTCAAAGGTGAATAGAATATAGTTCAATTCCAAGTCTTGCTATGGTTTATGAAGAGAAGGCTGAACACGGGAGTAGACTCAGGTGGAAAAAGATGCGACACTACATGCAGAAGTCTTAAAAGCGGTTACGCCTTGATAATGGAAGAAAGTCAGAACGCGGGCAAAAAGACTTGGGTATGTGACCCGACGCAGAGCAAAGGAGAAGAGAAGATGGAACACAGCAGGCATGAGCAGAAAAGGCAGAGCCGAGTAGCAGGTGACATGATGACAGTGTTCGAAACGCAAAAGCATGGGCAAAGTCGGGTGGAGATGCGTTTATGCAGACTGTTAGGACATCACAGCCGAAACGGAAGGAGACACATCAGCAACAAATCAGATCCAGCAAATAGATTGATACTTCGAACTTTATTTTTCTTTCTTGTTAAAAGATCGATATTGTAATGAAGTATTTAATTGCAATGTAATAGGTAGTTTACACAGTTTTAGGAAGTTTGAGTAGTTATAAGAAGTTCCAGCAGTTACAAACTATTTTTGTATGTATTTAAACAAATGAGTAAGAAAGAAGGGGGTTCCGAGTTTTGGACCTCTAGATGACTAAAAATTTTGAACTTAATTTTCTGAGAAATTAATGGAAGAAGATCAAGTTCCCTGTATCTGTTGATGTTGATTTGTCTTTCCAGTTTCATTCTATGTTTATTCTTCTTTGAATGAAGTGAAGTAAAGTAGTTGTCGGTCTCTTTATTACACCTATAATTAAGAGTTAAATAGCCTTAATATGCGCTCCTTCACTCCAACTATTCTGTCTACACAAAATTCTTCTGAAGTTTAAAGTGATAGATTCTGTTTTTAAACATAACATTTTGAGTTTCCCTACCAGTTCTTTTCACTCGGATATCAGTAGTTAATGGCATTGTGAAGTCTTTCATTATATCAGATTATTGAGGGTATTAAAGAATTAATTTCCAAAGGTATTGAACAAACACCATCTGATATTATAAGTTTTGTGACATATTTCTAAAATATCTTAAGCACTGATTCTTTACCACGGCCAAGGGATTGTCTCTTACGATACAACAGGGCCTATGGAACCAGGGTGATGGTCATGGGAATGGGGTAGCGCCCATGTATTGGCTTGTGCCCACGTGCTATATATTTTTGTCCATGCCATCTTTTGCATTTTATGGTACATTTTCCCATTCAATGTGGCCACCTTCGCTTTTTCTTTTCTTTTTTATTTGCTTCAACCTCCAAGGTAGCATTCCAGGCTTGACCCAAGGTGGGGGCATGGGAGAGGGGAGGCCAACCCTATGTGGACCTAGTGCGGGAATGTGGACCCAAGTGGGAGATGTGATGAATAGGGTTATAGTGAGCAGAAATAGGGGTAATGTAGATGGATATGGGAGTGGGACCACGCAACCAAAGTCGGGGTTTCCCAAGGGGGACCACCCTAAAACTAAATGGTCAATAAAGGAGATCCCACTAGACTAAAGTACAAGGGTAACACCCAAAAGAGGTCAAGGTGACATAAGCACAAAGGAAGTCCACTCTTTCCGCCGAATCCCCCCATGAATCCATGTTCAAAAGTGTCCATGATAAGTAAACCCAATACTCAATTACTAAATTACAAGACATACCTTTAGGTTCGGGAGGCCCACCTTCAAACATACGATCAATACAGATGGGTGAGGGACCACATGGTTGGCTCAGGTGGCAGAGAAATGGCCCGATGAGCTAGCTGAGGGCTGCAAGGGGTTGATGGCTACCGGTTGAGATCCATCATGGAGAAAAATTTCTCTTAGGGATATCACCCACGAAGTGGTGGGTAACAGGACACTTACTAAAGTATTGAGTAAGTTGCTATTGTAACTTAGCCTAAGCCTAACTTAGGAAAAGCACATAATTAATTATGTTGGCTATTGAGCTAAAGAAACTTACGAAAAGTAAAGTATTTACTTTACTGATTATGTTTTAATCTCAACCATTTATCTCAAGTGATGCGAGATCTTATCTCAGCCATCCATCACTTTGAAGATTATGGTTAGGGATTTAGCTCAATATGAAGTTATAAAAGCAAGGCTAAGGAGAGGAGAAAGACACCATACAACAACACAAGCCATTGAGAAAGAGAATTTCTCAAGGGGGTTGTGATATACTCAAATATGTTGTGTCCTATGAAGGTGCAAGAGTACAGCATTGGAGATTCAAATCAACCAAGCAAATCAAGGACGGATCTAGAGCCTAATCAACTAGATCAAATCCATGGTATGTTGTAAATGCACTTTCCTAAGTTGGGTCTGTTACCCACCAAAATGGGTGATCCTATAGGAGAAATGTTTCCTCCTACATTGACAGCTAGTCGAACAGCCAGCCAACTAGCAGCCCCTAATATTCACTTATTGATGATGATATGCCATGTGCCTTCGCCATCTTCATTAGTCAAATATCTCTATCCATCTAGCATTTCCTCTTGGATAAAGGTGGGCTGCTATTGAAAAGGTGCTTTGATCATTTTGCAATCTAGTGCATATACTTGTTTGTTCTAGGCATTTAGTGCAAATAAAGGGCCGATCGAGAAAATTGACCGATCTTAACTATAAATCTATTCTCTCACCTTAGCAAGGGGGTTAATATTTAGCCCTAGTCCAATGGGACCTCCCATGAGGCCTTACGGTTATAGGAGGCACACTACTTGGAAAACTGGGATTGAAATAATGTGTCCATTTTCCCCTACACCATAATTGACACTTTCCATGTCACATTACAAACCCCTTGTATATCATCTCCATTCTTTGAGTTAACTTGTCTTTGGTTTATTGGGATTTGGCACCCTCTTATCCACATCCCTAAGTAGGGTTGGGAAACATTGCCCTAGATGTTGATGCAGATAAAAGAATTAAAAAGCATAATATGGCCACATAAAAAATAATAAAAAAATCAAAATGCAAAAGATGGTTGGCACATAAGACAGTGTGTGGGCAAAAGCCTAGCATGAGCTCTACCCTTCTCATTTGGGTGTCACCCACCTCCTAAGCACTTGATGCTTTATTTCATCAAAAGGAACCATTGCATGTCCCAACCCTAATAAGCGATGAATTGTCTCATCTTAAGGGATAAAATTAAATGTTATATCATAAAAAGCATGCTCTAACTCTTAAGCTATGCACCCAAAATAAAAAGAAGTATCAAACAGAAGTAAAAGGCGCACTAGATGGATGGAAAAAGCATGTTCAGTAGGGTAACTCATGCCTCCATGATTGATCCCTCCATTTACATCTATACACCCAAGATGTGGACTCCCCACCAGTTGGTCCCCTTGACCATGGCACTTGCCCATGAAGACTTTTCCCCATTGTTGCCATTCATTTACACTAACACCTATTGATTGAGGGGTTGAACTTGGAAATGCCATCCCCCTTTGGAGGTTGGAAGCACCTGGTAGCATTGACCATGCACCACCTCTATCAAGGTAGTGAACACCTTTACGAGAAATGGTCTAGTTAGATATCGGAAGGTGATACAAGTTTGAAGCATTGATATCCCCTTAACATTCAAGTTTGGTCCACTTAGATGCTTATCTGATCTTAGTCTTTAATGAATGGTTGCTTTCACTTGTGTTTAAGTTGGTTCTGTCAGGTGGTCCACAGCAGCCCAAGCCTTGAGGGCACCCACTCCACAGGTACCCAAGCCTTCCAAATAGATTGATGACTCAGCAAATGCAACATTTCCCACTAACATCATAGTGTTGGACATTATGATGACTTGAACACATGATGCATGTCTCAAATCACCCACAGCATAGAGGATTCTTGAAGATTCCACCACTGGACCTAGCATGCCCAGAGGTTGGCCTTGACACTATCTGATGGGCAGGCCATGATTCAAAGCCCAGATGAAGAAGGTCTTCCATGAGATGGTCTTTGTGCCTCTGTCCTCCTCTTCGTAGGCCCAATTCGAACATGCAAGAAGACCCACTTCAAATTTAGAACTCGAGTTCTAATTGATGAGTTAATTGAGAGGGACACTCTTTCTCTCTCCAATCAACACTGGAGTTCTTAACTCGTCCGTCCTTCAACCAAGACCGTAGACAACTTGCTCTAACTGAACTTGTAACTGCCACCTTGTTCTGTAGTCAAACTACTGAAGACATCACTTAAATAAAGTTCTAACCCTACGCATGCCAACTTGATGATTATTCCAGTAAACTGGAAATAACTCATCCTAACTTAAGTCTCATGAGCTCGTACTCATACTAGGAGATCAATTCGAGGTTTTCAATTGCTAAGGCACAAGCTAGAATACCTTGCTCGCTACATTTTCAACACTCCCTCTTAGTGAGGAAGGTACTTCTGGAAGAACCTCGTCCACCTAGATCTGTCTTCAACAACACCACATTATCCGATGGTGCAACTTCTCCCTCTGAACGAGAAGTCTTCCTTGCTTTATGTTGTGAAATTTGATCTGATGACCTGTTCCTTCCAACCAAGCTCCTATGATCTAAGTCTATCACCTCAGTCATAAGTGCCATGTACCCCGTGTGTATTTGTGGTTGCTTACTCTGCCTGAATGTCGTACTGGGATGTCCAACTCTCTCCTAATCTACCCTAAACAACTCGTCTGCCCACTTGGCTCAAACTCTCCCTATACCTGGAGTTTCTGACTGAGTGGTTGGCTCTGCTCAGCCTAGTCTCTTATCCTCATCATCCTAGTGGTTGACCCACTTGCCAACTAGCCGAGACTCAAACTATGATACTGGCTGAGATACTTCTTGGGAGCTCTAAGTCGCTCTCACTCTAAGGACTACCTCAAAGCCCTGCTATCCTCAACCCTCATGTCTCTACTTTGCATACTTCCTGCCTTACTAGTCAAGGATGTGCCTGTCTCAACCTATAGCAAGTACAATTATTCTTCCTCACACCTATCTGCTTCTTACATCCATAAGCTAAGTGCTTGAGGTAAGCCTTACCTCTGTTGAAGATGACATCATAACCCTTGTCCTCAAGTGTAGCTACTGAGACAAGGTTCTTCTTCAGACCTAGAACAGAAAGGACATCTCTGAGATGGAGAAAGCTACCTGACTCCCTCTCAAAACTAATAGTACCAACTCCCCTAGTTGTGTACTTTCCATCATCTCCTAACTCAATCTGAAACTGCATATCATTCTCCTTCAGGTGGTTGAAATACTCCTTGTTCACATTCATGTGGAAGGATGCTCCTGAATCAATATACCATAAATTGTTGTCTATTGAGCTTGCCATGCAAGCTATTAATGAGAAATATTTCCTGAACTAAGAAGAAAACATATCTACTATAGCAGATGCAGCCACATGATATTTACTAGACTCCTTCCGATTAGGACACTTAGTTGCATAGTGTCCAAACTCATGGCAATGGAAGCACTTAATTTTGCTCAGATCCTTCTTCTTCTCGCCCTTCTAACTAGAGTCGGCCTCTCCTTAACCCCTTTTTCCCTTGGCTTTGCTACCTTTGCCTACCAAGGAAAAGTTATACTTGTCCTCTGCTAGAGCTTCTCTACCAGATCTCGTTCCTCTCCAAATTTCTTATTGAACGCAGTCACTCTGTCACCTTTCCCAACTGGGAATATTCTCTCTATCACTTAGACATAGGGAGTCCCAGAAGCACAAGACTCACAAGGCCATTATCAACTATAGTCACGCCCACTCCACCTAGCTCATCTCGAACCTGAGTGAACTTCGAAAGATATGTGATGATGGGCTCTCCTTTGCCCATCTGGATACTTCTTAGTTTCTCCTTGAGAGCAAGCTTCCTGGCATCATTAGAACCCTGACACAAATCTAAGATAGCTTTAAATATCTCATATGAGCTCTAATCCCCTCCAGAAAAATCCTCCTCGCCTTGGTGTCATTCTTGTTATGTTGGATCAACTGTTGGGCATCTTTTGGTGGAGCTATTGCCTACTTCACATACTCGAGCACTCCATTATCTTCCAACACCATTGAGATCTGCTACTTTCATGAGTAGAAATTTGATAACCTCGGTCCTTCGAATGCCATACTGTTATCCAAAGAACTGCTCTACTCATCAAACTCTAGCACAAGCCTTATGCTTGATCTACATTGTCCACTATCTGATCAATCTAGTGTTGGCCTTTATACCAATCTCTTTTCTTATACCATGTTAAATTTCCATGAAACTCTGCAACTACTTAGATTAATAACTAAAAACTGAAACCTAGTTTACTTTCATCAAGATACAAAGTTTCTTAACATATAAGAAGCAGTGGAATAAAAACACTGAGATAAAAGCACATCACACAAATTGACACACTTGTTTTCTCAGAAGACCCAACAAGTAAATCCTGCTTGCTTGATGTGGTATTTTATTGATTGTCTTGGAGTAATTGAATCTATTACAAAGCAATATCTCTCTTGACAAAGTGTTCTACTTCTTTCTTAAATCTCAGTTGATACAATTGATTTTGGTTGGCCTTGATCCTACTTGATCTCAGCCCTCTAGCACACAATTGTTCCTTTGTTGCCTACTTGACTTGCTTTGCAAAACCTACTCTCTTTTGCTTGATCTTTGCGCACTAGAGGCTCCTTAATCCTTGCACACTAGTTCCCTATTTCCTAGTGAACATGAGCTCCTATTCTCTAATGTAGATCAGGTCCTATTTTATAAGGAAAATCCCTATTTCCTTGCACACTTCAGGTCCTATTTTCTAGCACACCTATGCCCCATTTCTTAGTGCATTTTTTGCCTCCTATTCTTTAGGACCCAACTCCTATTCACTACACACAACCAACTCCTAAATCCTAGTGCACCTGTTCCTCCTATTTCATAGGAAACAATTCTTGCACTCTCCACAATCAAGGCTCTCTCCCAAACTCGTGAGTTGTGTCTTGTCACACAAACCTTTGTGCACAAAACAACATATTCTTCGTGCCTTTGTCTTCCTCTTTATAGGACCAATTTGAACATGCCAGAAGACCTACCTCAGATTTAGAACTCGAGTTCTGATTGACGAGTTAACTAAGAGTAACACTCTTTCTCTCTCTAATCAACACTAGAGTTCTTAACTTATCCTTCCTTCAATCAAGATCGAAGACTAACTCGCTCTAACTGAAACTTGTAATTGCCACCTCGTTCTGTAGTCAAACTGATGAAGACATCACTTAACTGAAGCTCCAACTCTATGCAAGCTAACTTGATGATTATTCCAGTAAATTGGAAATAACTCATCCTAACTGAAGTCTAACTCATAAACTCGTAATCATACTTGGAGAAGGACAAGTCAAGGTCTTCATTAGCTAAGGCACAACTTGGAAGACCTTGTTCGCTACATCTAGTTGGGGGCAGTGTCTCATAATCTGACTAACTGATGGCAGATTAACTTCCATGACTTGCACATAGTACACATTAAGGAAAACCAACATTTTCCCTCCATTTCCTTTGCCAACTAGTGTGTACACTAGCCACTGCCAAAGATTATTGTAACCTTGGAGGAACAAGCATTATATTTTGTGGACTAATCCTACCTATTGGTGGATTGTTATTATGTAACTAAATTGATGTACCAAACATATTACTTGAGTTGATTCACTAGCCACTTGGCCATGAACGCATCAAAAGTTTGATTTGTTCTCCCTTGGATGCTTTGCAACATGAACCTTCTGCTAAGGTCCTCCCTGGTTAGTTTTCTAGTCAACCTGCCTCCTTTTGTAATGCTTCTTTATATGGCACACCTTGCCACAGTAGTGACATGAGATGTTCTTCTAACTCCTTATTGTATCTTCATCACTACTTTGGCCTTTCTTATTTTCCCTTTTCCTTTTTCCCTTAACACTGGTTGCAAAGGCCTATTATAAGCCCTCTATCTCACTACTACTAGCACATTGTTTCTCCCATTTATCCTATTGTAAGACATATTGCATAGCTCAACGAACATAAGGTTAACATTTGTAGAGGTGACATTAGGAGTTATAATAAAGTGCTCGTAAGCACGTGGTAAACTTTTCAACACGATTACCACCATGTCCTCCTCCATCTTCCAACGAATGGAAGTCTATTGTTCTCTGATATCCTTGACATTAAATAAGTGCTCAATTAGTGATGTAGTCTCATCCATTGTGATCGAAAATAGCATATTCTTCAAGAAGGAAGCTCTACCCTTGTCTGAACTCTAATGTAACTGTTTCAAATGTGAAAACTTTTGAATGTTACACTTATGCAGAAATCTATTGTTAGATCTAGTTATGCTCCTCCTACTTAATTAAGTTATTAAGCTGAAAATTCAAATTAATATCGAAGCAAAACACATAACAGACTTTCACCAATCCAGATCTAGAAAAAGTACATGCACACATAGACAAAGTGACAGTTATTTTCTGGACAAATAGTCCCTGGAAAAACCCAATGCGGGAAAACCGCTCTGCTGGCTAGTGGAGGGTTTTATTATTAAGAATTTTTTGAATACAGCAAATCCAGGTTCCAGATCTGGCAAACCCGATAGAGAAATAATAGATCTACATCTCACTGTCTGTTCTAAAGACAAAATAACGACTAATCCACACCCTCAAATGGGATTTACAGAACTCAGCCAAAATTAGGCCCTAGAAACCCCAGCGCTTCCCCTAAAGCCTTGCGTCAGCCTCTGAAGACCCTGTGTCAGCCTCTGAAGACCCTGCGTCCCTCGGCGCTGGCCTGGAAAGGGTTGCGTTACCCAGACTGGGTGACGCAGTCCTTACGCTGGCCCTTAGGGTCTCTGTGTAACCCCTGAGGGCTTCCTGTTGAATCACGCTGCCTTGGGAGGGACTGCGCAGCACCTAGGTAGCACAGTTGCTGCCCTTTTTGTTGCTGCTCTCCTGCTACTCTGCACTACCTCTCTGAGTTGATCTCTGCCTCTTGCTGATTCTAGACCCTGGGATCAGATCATCCCCTTGGCCTAAATTCCCCTCTCTGCAGCTGAAACACTTCTGAAAATTCTTAGCAAACCCGCCCTAAAATCTCAGCGTAGCTTCAGTGCTCTGCCTCTGTGTGTCTTTACAAATGACCCCAAGCCTTTCCTTTATACTTTTCTCGTTGGGAAACCAACGGCCAAAATCAAATCTTGAATCAATGGCCAAGATTAAAAGAAAGCTTGATCCATGTGACTTAAGACAATTTCATCACATGTTTAATTTAATTAAACTTAGGAAATACATTAAAATAATTAATTAATTAAATATCTCCCAAACCAGATGAAATTTCCCAAATCCCTTTCTGGGTCTTGTAGATCAAGTGTACTCTAGTCCCTCCACAAAATTTGGGAGCTAGAGCACAACTGATGCTACCCCAAATACACAAAATCTCAACACTCCCTCTTAGCATCAGGAGTGTGCTCTAGCAATATATCACACTATGCATTACAAGATTTTGGGCACTAGTTCTTTGTTGTTTATGCTTGGCATGCTGCCACTCAACTTTGCACTGCAACTTCAGTTGTTGAGAGAAACAACTGAATCTCCTGCCCAATCTTTGACAGGCAAGTCAATTGGGCTGCATCCTCATCACTGAAGCTCCATAGGCTGTTGATCTGCGCTGGCATCTGAAGGATGATGCACAACAACAGCTCTGCACTACGTAAGCAGAATCCCTCTGAATTGCTAAAGTCACATCAGCCCCTTGTGCTAAAATCTCTCATGTTGCTGTTGTGTTGCGCTGTCCTCCTGAAGCCTCCACGCTGTTGCAACTCTACTCTACGTAAGCAGCTCTGGTCTGCGCTGCTAAAGTCACATCAGCCCCTACGCTGTTGTTGCCTCTACGTTGTTGCTACATCTGCACTGCGCTGCTCCTTCCAGCCTTCAGATCTACCTCTGCTTCATCCGTGATCTATGCACCCATTGCTCCACTTGTCCCGCTACTGTCTTAAGGTTGTCGTAGCTCGCATGTGATCTAAGAGATGAGCTGCTCAAGGATCCTGCCTTAACATTCTGTAGCTCCTCTACAGATCCATGTCGCCCCACTTTCGTGGTTCATGGGTGCTCATGGTTGCATCATCTTCCGACCCATCATCTGCCACAGCAGCCTTGGAAGAAGAAGCTTCCTTGTCTCTTTTCTTCCGAGGACAATTGCTGGCAAAATGTCCCATTTCACCACACTGGAAGCACTTGATCTCAGACAGATCCTTCTTCTTCTTTCCCTGCTACCTCTCTTCAATGCTTAGGTTGCATCTTCTTCATCTTCCTTCTTCACTCTGCTCAATCCAGAGTTGTACTGCTTCTTGGTGATTCTGCGGAGTTCTTCTTAACGCAAAATTGCCCACAAGTTGTCCCAATATGGGAGGTCCACTCTGCCCAAGATAATTTGGACAAAGGTTTCCCACTCATCTGTGACTGCGCTGAGAGCAAACCTGACCATCAGCTCATCTTCCACCTTAGCACCCGTTGCAATCAACTGATCTCTGATCGACTGCAATCTGAAGAGGAAATGTTCCATGTCTTCACCCTTGGTCATCATGAATGACCGCATCTGAGTCTCCAACATCATCTTCCTTTGGACAGATTTTCCCTCATACAAGGAAGTTAAGGCCTTCCACATCTCATTATTTTTCTTCTTCTCAGCTATGTGTGATACAATATGGTCCTTAATTCCGTCCATGATCAGCCGCTTGGCATGCCCAGCAGCTTCATTATGCTTCCATAGGAGATCTGCATCGGTCGGTGTGGCCAGAGTTTGCTTTGCGTGGTCTCTTACATGATATGCCTCAAGGACTATCAGGATCCTAGCCTTCCAAACTAAGAAATTGGAGAGGCCATCCAATCTGTTTTGATCACGCAGTCCATGAGGAGCCATCTGCTCATAAATGTGTTCGAACTTCCCTTTCTCTTTGCTAGAGAACTGGATCTAAGGCCCTTAGCAAAACAGGCACCTTCTGCTCCCTCTAACAACTGATTTCCCTTCTTGGAAATCTACCAAATCAACAATGATTCAGCTCTGTTTGATCCTCTGATCAATTTGCAAGTTTCCTTGGCTAGAAACTCTCTGAGAAGCTGATCTCCTCCCGCTCTTTGTCACTTGTGCTTAGGCTAAAAATCTAAAAACTTCAGAAATTTAACCCCACCAGCACCTTCTAAATTTCTACAACTATGCCTCAATCTTTTCTGGATCTGATAGATTCAAACCTGCGTCACACTAGTTGGCTTCAAACAATCCCAATGTTGCCTCTGCGTCGTAATTGTGTGGGCTTGCTGTGAGACAGTGTTGGACTGCGTCACCCTGTCCTTTCCGTAACTTCTGCAACTCTGAAAACTATGTTGTCCCTCCAGATCTTCTCTTCTGCTGCCTTTTCCTGCTGCTTTCTGCAGCAAGAACCTTCAATCTTTTGCTGGTGACCCTCCTAGATCTGCAATTTCTCTAATACCATGTGAAAAATTATGAATGTTACACTTATGCAAAAATCTACTGTTAGATTTGGTTATGCTCCTCCTACTTAATTAAGTTATTAAGCTGAAAATTCAAATTAATATCGAAGCAAAACACAGAGAACAGATTTTCACTAATCCAAATTTAGGAAAAGGCAAAGTGATAGACAAAGTGACACAGTGATTTTCTGGACAAATAGTCCCCGGAAAGACCCAACGCGGGAAAACCGGTCTGCTGGCTACTGGAGGGTTTTATTATTAAGAATTTTCTGAATACAGCAAATCTGGGTTCCAGATCTGGAAAACCTGACAGAGAAATAATAGATCTACATCCCACTGTCTGTTCTAAAGCCAAAATAATGACTGATCCACACCCTTAAACGGGATTTACAGAACTCAGCCAAAATTAGGCCCTAGAAACCCCAGCGCTGCCCCTGAAGCCCCTGCGTCAACCTTTGAAGCCCCTGCGTCCCTCGGTGCTGGCCTGGAAAGGGTTGTGTTACCCCAAACTAGGTGATGCAGTCCTTACACTGCCCCTTAGGGTCTCTGCGTAACCTCTTATGGCTTCCAGCTGAATCACGCTGCCTTGGGAGGGACTGCGCAGCACCTGCGTAGCACAGTTGTTGCCCTTTCTGCCGCTGCTCTCCTGCTTCTCTGCGCTGCCTCTCTGAGCTGATCTCTGCCTCTTGCTGATTCTAGACCCTGGGATCAGATCATGCCCTTGGCCTAAATTCCCCTCTCTGCAGCTGAAACACTTCTGAGAATTCTTAACAAACCTGCCCTAGAATCTGAGCTTAGCATCAATGCTCTGCCTTTGTGTGTCTTTACAAATGACCCCAAACCTTTCCTTTATACTTTTCTCGTTGGGAAACCAATGGCCATGATCAGATCTTGTATCAATGGTTAAGATTAAAAGAAAGCTTGATCTGTGTGACTTAAAACAATTTCATCACATGTTTAATTTAATTAACTTTAATTATTTCATTTTCCTAAGTTTAGATTTAGGAAATACATTAAAATAATTAATTAATTAAATATCTCCCAAACCAGATGAAATTTCTCAAATCCCTTTCTGGGTCTTGTAGATCAAGTGTACTCTAGTCCCTCCACAAAATTTGGGAGCTAGAGCACAACTAATGCTACCCCAAATACACAAAATCTCAACATCAAATGCTTCCAAATCTCTATTAAAGTTTTCCCTATCTAGACCTTAGGAAGCATTTCAACTTTCATACATAATTTAAGCAACATTACTACTTCCATGTTTCACTCATCAAACTTGGTCTAGTCTCTACTTGTAACTTGTAGTTAGGTATCACCACCTAGGACAATAGCAGTCACACACCTGTTCTCAAATATGGCCAACATATGTTGCTTCCACGTATTGAAGTCCATGCTAGAGAACCTATTGTTGCCTTCTGGCATGATATTGGGTAAAAACGGCAATTGGTACAGATCATAAATGCAAAAATAGACATTGAAATAAAATAAAATGTTGAAAATACTTATTCTTTCCTCCCTCAATCTACAATCCCACAGTAGCAACACCTAGATCCTAGCTCTCGCTAGCAATCGTAGCCACATACTACCGAAAAATATGTAGATTTAATCTAGCTTTTAAAACGGAAAATCAATTAGTCTTGGTTTCTAATGATTCAAAACCATTTTTGTTATTTGACATGTCATGTTGACGATCCCTTGATCCGTCTCTACCAAGAGCAATCCCCGAGTCTTTACGCTCACACAATTTTCATAGCACCAAGAGTTTTGAAGTGATAAGGATGGAAACCTTGTCTTTCAGAGGACTAAGACTCTCGATACAACTTCAAGGATGTTGAGCTCTAATACCATATAATGATAACATGAACACAGAAAATAAAGATAGCATACATAATGAGAAAGTGAAAGCTCTCTCATACAAGGTTACAAGCTAGTTGAGACAATCCACTTTATAAATGTGGGGTAGACCAAGAAACACACCAAAGCGAAATAAAGCATAAAATAGATTGCATAAATAATGAGAAAGTGAAAGCTTTCTCATAAAGGGTTATAAGATAATTGATTTAATCCACTTTATGAATGTGGCATAGACCAAGAAACACACTAAAGTGAAATACAGCAAAAAGTAACCTAAATTCAAAGTGACTACATCAATACCTATGTCTAATATGTAATTGGCAATTATAATCTGAATCTAAATTCACAAA
This sequence comes from Pinus albicaulis, assembly GCA_034641835.2. Taxonomy (NCBI): domain Eukaryota; kingdom Viridiplantae; phylum Streptophyta; class Pinopsida; order Pinales; family Pinaceae; genus Pinus; species Pinus albicaulis. Next base: position 310,113,534 of record CM076580.1, on the reverse strand, counting down.
CTTAGAATTGTACATCTTTATCGCCTACATTGTAAACATTATACAATAGTTGATGTTTGAATTGTTGATTGCTTATTACAACAATTTGGTCATAATGCCCTGTTACATTTCATGATTAATGTTATCTTATTCCAGTTTGTTGATGACAAATGGTATTTGTTAAACTTGAAACCTGAGAGAGTATGTTATGGTTATTATTTGGTGACAATACAATAAGTTGTTGCTACTAGTTGGTTGATGTATTTTTGTACTAAATGCTTGATGCTTTATTGATTATCATTAATCTACTAGAATAACATATATTTTCATATTTTTCACAACTAATGTGTCATTCTACATGCTCTTTTTTGTTGGAAAATCAAAAAGGCAAAAAGATTTTATTTACGATGATAATTACTTGTGATTTTCTAATGTTCTTATTAACTTTCTTGTGTTCTTCTTTTATCTTAGTTCATCAAGCAATTAACAAAGCCATAACACGAAGATCAAGAACACCATATATAGGCAGACAGCCAAGGAAAAACCCCTATCTAGGGGAAAACCCAGTCAACAACTCTTCCTTCCGTAGTTTCACGAGATAATCCAAGATGCTTTGACCTAGAAACAGACTTCCTCCAATCACCAAGTCAGCCCTTCCCTTCTTCTGCAGATGATAACCTTCCAGCAAAATCTTCAACCTAGAACAGCAGCAACACATCGATCTAATTGCAGTAGCAGAAACTTCGATCTAATAGTAGTAACAACTTCGACCTTGATGCAATAGCAACTTCGACCTTAACAGCAATAGGCCAGTAACTTCATACGTGTGAGAGAGAGATGACCCAGAAAACTTCGATCTTGCAATCCTTCTTCTTCTCCTGCAATTTAGTATACTTCTGCTTCTCCTGCTTGTATTTCAAACTTATGAGTGATCCTCCAAATGAATCAAACTACACTGTAATTATAGCCTCTTCTGGAGTTTGAATTACTTGATGTAAGTCGACTCAATAATAATCCTTTTTACATGATTCAAAAGCCTAAGAAGGGTCTCATAAAATGGACAATGACTCTAATGACTCCATATAAAACCTAAAATTCCGCAATGGGGACTTTGACCTATAAAATGATGACCCAAGCATGAAACCCATGATTTAATAAGTCATAATAATAATAATAATTACTTTTTCTTTCTTTTGATAACCACATTTCATTATGACTCAAATACAAATATGAAGACCGAACCTAGTTACATTCTTCAACACTCCCTCTTAACTAGGGAGGTATTCATAATGACATAGATTTACAAGTACAAGGAAGATCTCAAAACATATGAACCACGAAGAGTTTAAGCACACGCGGTGCCACGGACTAGATTCTTGACCAGGGCAATATATCCGGGTGGGACTAAGATGGACTAAAGCTTTCAGCCACTCTAGGTACCATCAGGCTTACATGCTAACCATCAACCCAGGGAACTAGGTGCATAATGCAAGGTCATAGCTCTATGAACAACACCACCCTCCCTACTTCGGGAACTAGACACCAACACATAGGATGACCAGATGTCCTCCCAGGCAATATGTATTACACAGAAAGCCTCAACACTCCCGAATATTAAAATCGGTAACAGATGTCTCCCGATCAAACAGATCAGTAACATCAAGCTTGTAAAACATGCTTCCAAAACTCCAAGAGATTTACTTGTACAAACACAACCCCAATCAATAACAATATTTCAAATACACATAAGTAAACACAAACCTTCGGGGTATTCAAACATCTTGTTGTTACTTCACAATTTTATCACAGTAGGATTTAGAGGCTTCCCAGACGAAACTTTGCAGAATTTTCATCAACCATACAGCTTCCTTTCCTACTTAACATGCAGCAACATATTCTACAACTGGATCTTGCTTTCCTTCTTTCAACAGCACCTCAACATACAGTCTCCAAATTCTTCTTCAAGGTATCCATCATCACTATAATATGCCCTCCCTCTCATCTTAGGAGATATGCCCTTTATTTTATCTAGGCTCCCTCTTAACTTAGGGAGATCAACTACTTTCTTTCACATCGGAGAATATTTCATGGCTTCCATCCTTCTTATCAAAGTCATCTTGATCATCATCATTCATATAACTTCCTTCATCATGCTTGTCAATCAAGTCAACTTTACTTACAAATGTCTTCAACATCTTGAAGATTATGTACCTGCACAACTTAAACATCAAGTAAAACCAAATACATCTATAGAAGCATGAAGTTAACTATATCATAATCATAAAATAATGGAAGCATTAGACTTTAGACATCAAATACCTAAACTTAGTTAGATTCATAATCAACAAGAGACTATACTTCTATACTTTAACTTCTTGCTCAGGTTTGGTTATAAACCCTAGATCGCATCATTAACTTCAATCTAGATATCGAATTATATCTAGGGTTTCTATATTTCCTTCAGAGATATGACAAACTCTTATATGACATATTTCAAACCCTAGAAGTGTAGTTTTACAATGCATCTAACAACTTTAGAATTCATATGTTAGACTTCTAATAGGATTTAATGCAAACCCTAGATTCCATTTATGAGATACTAAGCCTTAAATATCGACAATCAAAACCAATCACGTCACAGTCTAACGTTTCAACAATATGACCAACCTTTTGTAAACACAAGACTTTATCATCACATCTGAAACAATAACATCATATCCTAGAATATCAAACTTCTACTAGGGTTTAGTTACAAACCCCAGAACTATGATCATCAACAATATACATATCTAAGATTTCATAATCATGCACATGCATATCACAACAACATATATCAGGCAAACCCAAGACACAAATATCAATACATTAAAGTTAGATATATACCAATTTTGATCAGGCTAGGGTTTCGATCAGAGGGACAAACATACAACTAGAGTTTCATTCCTAGGATCTTACTCTAAATATATAAGGGTTTTGCTCATAAACCCTAATTTACCAAGAAGTCTAAAGGTCTAAGATTTCAATATACAGACATTACCATCCAACCCTAAAGAAGTAGGGTTTCCATTACAATACCAAAATCCCAAACATCAAAAGAATAGAATTTTCTAGATTTCATCAGTAACCCTAAGTAAACTAGGGTTTTCACATTAGCATTGGCATACCCTTAGGTTAGGGTTTTACAGAGAAAATTTTTCATAAGAATGATCAAATATATATAAAGAGGGTAGATTCAATCTAATGATTAATCACCCAAATAAGAATCTTTATGATTCAAAGGTCCTAGACATAACGATGTCAGTAATGTAGAATAGATTTATTAAAAGGAATGTATATACCTTTATCATGAAGAGAACAAAGCTTATGGTCTAAGACATACCTTTTTGAGTTGTTTCTTAACAAACCTTGTAGGACATCAATTTTAATAGTAATTCTATCATGCTTTGTCTTGTGAGGTCTCCTCCATAACCTTCAATATTCAGCAAGCGTTTCCTAAACAAGGAAAATATCAAAAGAAATGTTATTAGCATTTAATACAAACACATCAAGATAAGAGAGGGAAATCAAATATAAAAAGATAATGCAAGGAGTAAGATACTTATCTTTGGAAAAATGGTGAGGGATCCCTCTTAATCCAATCTCGAGTAGAAGGATATGTAAGAGATAGAGTCCCTAAGAGTCCTTAGCAAATAGGTCTTCGACTTCGGATCCTTCCATCTTGTTCTTCTTTAGTGAACCTTCTTCGGCAAAGTTTGTTCCATGTTTTTCTTTTTATTCCTAGGATTGTCAGGACAATCATTTCTATAGTGACCCATCTTGTGACAATTGTAGCATTCAATCTTGGATAGATCTACCTTCTTCCTTGGCCCCTTAGACTTCTTGAAGGATCCTTTATTCTTGTGATGAGCAGAATAGGCATTTGAAATTTTTTTCCTCTTCATTATCTTTGTTGTTTACTAACGAAATTTTGACTTCTTCTTGATTACATGCATTCCATAATGGTTCGAATGTAGGAGTTTCCTTCCAACTGTCGATCCCTGAAGGAAAGGCACTCCAAGATGGTCGCAATCCCAGAAGTGCAGTGATTACGAGCTCCTTTTCAGGTACTATCTCATCTATTGCTTGGAGATCATCTCTAATCCTAGCTATCCTTACAAAGAAGGAAGCTATGGTGTCATCCTTTGTCATCTTCATGGTTCTCAGTTCATTCTTAAGACTTGCAACTTGACCAAGATTCTTGATTGTGAACAACTTGGATAAGGCCTAATACATCTCTTAAGCAGAATCTATGATGGCAATGTATGGGATGAGGTTATCCTTTATTCCATCTACCATTAGACTCATGGCCAATATTTCTGAATCTCTAAACTTTTCTTTTTCAACATCACTTGATTGATCTGTAGGTTTCTTCACTTTTCCTTTGACTAGATCCAAAACTTTATCCTTTTCGAGGATGAGATCTATCCTCTTTTTCCATGCCCTATAATTGGATGCTCCTTCTAATTTGTTTTCTCCCTTTATTGAGTTAGACATGGTTCTTGAAGATACTAGGCTTCTTTCCTTGTATGATCCCCTTTAATTACCCTTATTCAACTTCTTGAGATTTCCTTATTCTTCTTCCAATAGATCTTCAGGTTGCCTTTTTCCTGCTTCTTCCCCTTAGCTCTGATACCATATTGGAAAATCAAAAAGGTAGAAAGATTTTCTTTACGATGATAATTACTTGTGATTTTCTTATGTTCTTATTAACTTTCTTGTGTTCTTCTTTTATCTTAGTTCATTAAGCAATTACCAAAACCATAACGAAGATCAAGGACACCAAATGAAGGCGGACAGTCGGGGCAAAACCCCTATCGTGGGGAAAACCCAATCAACAACTCTTCCTTAAGTAGTTTCACAAGATAATCCAAGACTCTTTGACCAAGACACAGATTTCCTCTAATCAACAAGTCAGCCTTTCTCTTCTTCTACAGATGATAACCTTCTAGTAATATCTTTGACCTAGAACAGAAGCAGCAGTAGCAGCAACACTTCAATGTAATAGCAGCAGCAAAAACTTCGATCTAGTAGCAGTAACAACTTCGACCTTGATGCAGTAGCAACTTCGATCTTAGTAGCAACAACTTCGAGCTTAGCAGCAATAGCCCAGTAACTTCACATGTGTGAGAGAGAGATGACCCAGAAAGCTTCAATCTTGCAATCCTTCTTCTTCTCCTACAATTTCGTATACTTCTTCTTCTTCTGCTTGTATATCGAACTTATGTGTGATCCTCCAAATGAATCAAACTACATTGTATTTATGGCCAATTCTGGAGTTCGAATTACCCTAATGTAGGCCAACTTGAACAGGTGAGGGCCGACTTGGTGTGGAGGTGACAAATGACTTATTTTACTCAATAATAATCATTTTTACATGATTCAAAATCCCAAGAAGAGTCTCATAAAATGGAAAATGACTCTAATGACTCAATATAAAACCTAGAAGTCCTCAATGGGGACTTTGACCTATAAAATGATGACCCAAGCATGAAATCGATGCTTTAATAAGTCAAAATAGTAATAATAATTTCTTTTTCTTTGTTTTGATAAATACAAATATGAAGACTAAACCTAGTTACATTCTTCAACATTTTTGAATATACAGCAATCAAAATATGTTAAATTATATATCATATATAAGTTATAACCACTCGAAAAATCTTTTGGAATTGGCATTTCATGCTCCCACTCCCAATAGCTATGTTCTATGCTATGTAATACAAGATGCTAGAATTCAAGGTCAAAACAAGGACGTTTATTCTTAGCAGGAAGTGAAATGTTTAATGCCCACTTCACTTATGACTTGGCTGTCAACCCAAAATTAACTCATACCTTAGTTGTTGGTACACTTTGTCATGTCCCTTTCTGAGTGATCACTATAGGGGAAACAATTTATTTAATTAGATTAATATGTGGCTATGAGAACAAGGTGAACATTATAAAGTCACATTATTATGTATTTACTTGCCCATGGTATTGGTGCCCATGGAATACCCCATGGTATTGGTATCCATGGAATACTTACCCATGGTATTGGGATGGCCAAAGATTATAAAACGGAGCTCAAAATCATTCTTTAGGCATGTTGATGGATGATTTCTCTTATTTAATTTTGAACCCTTGTGACTAAGGAAGGGGTACCATATCCCTAAAGAAAATTGGGTTCGGTGTTGAAACTATACACCCTAGCCAATCTAAGGAGGAATCACTACAAATTTCTCATTGGAGCATATTGATTGCCAAGATAGGTTTGCCAGAAATTTGAGGTTTAATTTTGATTTGCAGGGGTAAATTATTGAAGAGCAGCAAAAAGGGTTTCCAAGGAACCACACTTAATTTAGCAGGTCTGAGAGATTTAGAAAGAGAAGCCATATTTTTATTCAGGCTGAATGCATTTGAGGGAGGCTGATCATTTGTGGAGTTAATTTTTGCAGGAAATTATCACCATTATTTTTGGTTGCCAAGTTGTGTTACTGCAAGGTTCATAAAAGTACAAGAGACAGAGCTTGAATTAAAAAGGGGCTGAGCTTGCTAGTTTGGCACTAAAGATTCAATCATATGGAGTAGTGCTTTATTTTGGAGAGTGTGAGCATACTAGTTGGAGGGATGAATTTCATTTTGTTTAGAGAAGGATTTACATCCCTAAGCTGGGCTGTGAGCGTTTGAGAGGGGGACAGGGCCAAATTCACATTAATTCTAACAGGCTGAGACCTTTTCTTATGGCAATCAGGTTCATTGATAACCTGTGTGGCAGTTCTGTGGCTATTTAGAGGCTGAGCATGTTTGCAAATAGGAGGAGCAGGCTATAAATTAGACGACAGCCTGTGGAGGCAATGATTTCCAGTGGTAACAGCAGCATATATATTGATGCAAAGCAGTGTTGATAATATCGGTGATATTTCGCAAAATATCGCGAATATCGCGATATTTTCCAGGAAACGATATTTCGGCTTGAAAATACCGCGATATTTTCATATTTGCAAATATCGCCGATATTTTGAAAATATCAGAAAATATCGGCAAATATCGGAAAATATCGCCAAATTTTTAAAATATCAGCTAATTTTTAAAAATCTGAAAAAATGATTTTTTTTCTTGCCGATATTTGCTGATATTTTCGCCGATATTGCCGATAAGATGTTTTCTGGACCCTCACCGATATTCTGCCGATACCAATATTATCAACACTGATGCAAAGTCTCATTTATTGTCATGCTAAGGTTTCCCTAATAAAGAAGGCTGAGGGCACACTAGTTTTGACCATTGGTAAAGGACTGGGTACTAATTGAGCATAGTTTGGGCTCACTGCATTGCACCATCAACAACATAAATTCTGGTTCACCTACAGTTTAATTCCAGTGGTACCAAGATTGTCTCCAGATGTGGCAGCAAACTCTGGAGCAGCAACCATTTATAACAGGAGCTATTTTCTTCCTCTTTGGCAATCCAAGCATATATATTACATGGGCCTTCTACAATGAAATCATCATCACTTGCTACAGCCTGAGTAACCTCACAGGAGCCGAGTGCACAATTCTTTAGGTAGAGGCCGAGCTGGTACCCATTGTAGGCCGACTTGTTAAAGAAGGTGCAGTTAATTTATTTCCAGACATATTTTCTTGGACAGAAATTTCTCTTGGGGCAGTATCCATTTTCGAACAGCCATACTTCTTAGTGCAACCCTACAGCCATCAGGGTGCCATCCTACCAGGTTCCAGAAATTAATCATTGCTTGTAAAATTTCAGACCTCCATTTAATAAATTAATGGCTTGATTGCTGTTCATGATTGGCAAGCAATTTGTGAGGATTCTATCTTACAATGTATGCCAAGTATTTGTAAAATAGCTCCTGTTAATATGCATATAATGTGATTGATTACAAAGTGTTTGACAAATTGTGTCCATGAGTAAGGAGCAGTATTGGGGATGTTTGGCATATTTCAAAATTTGTTCTTGGCTACATGTATGCCAAGTGTTTGGCATGATGCATCAATGAGCAGTCTGGTTATTTGAAGGGTAGATTGGCTTAATCTAGAAAACTATATTGACCGATGGGGCAAAGTTAGGGAGGCTGTTTAGCATATGTGGGAATTGCTTATTAGCTGATTGATATAATCCTAGTAAGGGGCATTACACACTTATATGTCTTGAGGGACTCTACATAGCCTCAAGAATCATAATTACTAATTAGAAATCATGAGATGGAATATCAATTTATCGGTGCTCATGTTGTTCCTAAGTGAGTTAATCCTTGTTCGAAGAGAGTTCCTGAAAGGGCAATTCTGAGAAGTTGGGGATTTGTTTTGGTTTAATGTTTCCATAAGAACATGAAGGAATGAATGTCACCCGGAGTAGAAACTAAAACTAGTAGGTGGTAGAGTACAGACATTCCCATAGCAGAGAAGAGTATAGTTGTTTCTAGGTTTCTTGCAGTAGGTCATGTGTATTATTCTTCTTTCTGCTTTCTCAATGCCTCCAGCTATGCAAAACTAGAGCATCTCTTACTTGAATGTATCTGTGGGGAAAAAACATGAGGTAAACAAAGTTTGCCTTTAGCCTCTTGGAATATTTGCAATCCATAGAAAGATAAATGGGCTTGAGAGATGTTTGCACACAAGGTCTTGTTTTGGCTGCTAAACAGATTGTAACAGCATCAAAAGGGAAGCACCATTGGCAAATTCATCTTATGAACAAATAATCTCCCTTTATTTTTCCTCTGAATTTTTTAACCCTTACCATTTGAGGGAATTTGTTGTTAGCGATTCAACCTTGTTCATAGTTATCCACTCAAATTGACAACTCTGCTTTCTATGGTCTGATTGTTCTAAATATACTTTTTAAGTAGCAAGTGTACTTCAATAGGCTTTTGGATGAACTAGTGTTTCAAATAATTGCAAAAGCTTATAATCTTAGAAAGCATAGTAGGGACAAGATCACAAGTCCCAGTGTAAAATGTTAGCTCTTCCAGTCAGGGAGAAAAGAATTGATCTGTGAGAAAATACTTGATCTATACATGATATATTTTTGTAATTCGGTAATATAAAGCATACCTTTTTCATTAAAAAAAAGGAAAGAAACTAACACAAAAAAGATGTTGAATTTGTACCTACACAAACAATGCATGACATGATTGCATGTAAAATTCTAAAAATTGTTACATTCATAAAGAGCAAACCCAACCACCAACCAGATCACATTTCAAAATCTATATTAAGGAACAAGTAAAGCGTGGAGATCTAGACTTATTTAAAAAGCATGTAACATAATAGGTTACCACTTACCAGGCACAGTGATCCCATGGAGATTGAAGTCTCCCATCAGCTTCCACAAATTTACTTCCTGCCAATAAATAAGAATAAATCCCTAATACCTAAACATGGATGATGTTGAAAACTCCAATCAAATTACCAAAGGTGTAAATGGAATACTTACCTTTGGAAAATAATTTGTGGCATCCAATGTAGCAGCATGGGGAGCAATATTCTCTTGTGCAAATTGTGCGACACTTTCTTTGAACTAGAAAATAAGCATGTGAACACATTAAACTCATATTACCTAGCAAAGAACAACATATATATAACTTTGTTGAAGAAAATTAACCCATGACAAATAATTTCAATATTCATGTGGGTAATATAATACTACCTGCTATAGCATGAAGACTTAAAACCTTACTGAACAATAAGGCCAATCACAATATCACAAGTATACTAAAGAACAAACTGCATTATAAGAAAAAATAATTCATCCAATATTTAGAATAAATGCCGGGAAGTATGTTACCTCCTATTACCTCCCAGACCTACACTTAAAGATATTCAAATTCTTGAAAGTAGTGCAACCCTACTGGGCTCTTAGGAAGGTTTCCCACTCTCACTGCAGCAACTCTTCCTCTCACTTTACGTCGGCTCTCATTCAGCACAGGCAGGGGGGAGGGGGGGTTGGAGAATGCAATAGGGCAGCTATTAATTCAATTTCTCCTTAACCTTAAAAATTGCTTGTGAACTTTAGTTATCTTCTTGTGTTTCATTATTAGATCTTTTCATCAACCAATTATCAAGTGCAACAACAGTAAAGACAATGGACACAGAAATTAAGTTCCAAGCCAGGGAAAAACCCCTCCAAAGGGGAAAACCAAGAAAATCTCTTCTCTTCTTATAGAATTTGCTTCAAATGAAAAAACCAAAACCAAAACCCAAACCCTAGACCAAGTGCACCTTTAAGCACCAAGTCAGCCCTCCAAGAAGCTCTTTCAATCAAGTCAGAAATCAACCAAGATAACAGTAGTCAATCATGCTTCAACCAGCTTCTTGCTTCAACTTCGCCCCCCAGCTCCAACCTACAACTTCGGCCCTGTAGTTGCTACAAAAACCCTAATTTTGGCACGTGTCAGCTCTTCAAGAAGACTTCCCTCAAACAAGCCAATGTCTCCAAAGTCAAACTAGATCAAGATAAAGTATTTGGCTCTCCTACAACTTGGATCTGCAATTCGGAGATACAATTTTCGACCTCCCCTGAAGCTGCAAAAACCCTAACCTTCGCACATGTGAGAGAATAATGCCCAAAAACAAAATTTCTTTGTTCTTCTTGAGATCTTCTAGACCTTCACACTTGCTTCCTTGATGTTGCCAGCTTCAGATCGAACATCTTGATGAGAGAGATCGAATTGGTGATCAAATGAGGTCGATGCTACTTCTATTTATACACATCTTAGGGGTTTGAATTCCTTCTTTTAGGCCGACTTGTGCTTGGAGATTTCTAGAACTTTCTAGACTCGAAATCAATATCTTTTACATGTTACATCTTGCTTGATAGGATCTTATACAAATGATAAAGATTCTCTTGACTCAAGAAAAATATTCTTTTAACCATTACAAGAATTTTGAGGTCTAAAATGGGCCTCCTAAAGAAATTATAAAATAATAGTGGAAATAATCAAATAAGATTAGATTACATCATCAAATATTAGAGGGAAAAAAACTACTTTTTCAACTCATATTTTCAACTTATCTCTCGATGGGTTTACTCAAATTTCGAGCGGGAATATTCATTGGATGCAAAATTTGATTCCTCGTCCAAGGAGTACCCATGTTGCATACTTTCGATGGACCCTACTACACAAAAAATGAGAAATACATGAAAAAACGTGATTGCAATCACGTTTTTTCATGTATTTCTCATTTTTTGTGTAGTAGGGTCCATCGAAAGTATGCAACATGGGTGCAATCACGTTTTTTCATGTATTTCTCATTTTTTGTGTAGTGGGGTCCATCAAAAGTATGCAATATGGGTACTCCTTGGATAAGGAATTAAATTTTTCATCCAACGAGTACTCCCACTCGAAATGTGAGTAAAACCTTAGGGAGAAAAGTTGAAAATACAAGTTGAATAAAGTAGTTTTATTATTTTATTATTTTTTAATCTTTTTACTTTTTTACCCCCAAAAATGGTGAATCATCCCCCATGGTTGACATCATCATCTTGAATCCTATTGGCTCTTATAAAGTTTATTTTGGTTGTACATTTTTCTTATGAAGCCCACTTTAGACCTCAAAAGTTCTCTAATGGATATTCTTTTAACATGACAAAACCTAGAAGCATGAAGAACATGCTTTACCTAGATGACCATTAAAATGGAGCATGAAACTCGTGCTTAAAAATAACATTTTTCTTTCTTCTTTTTCTTGTAACATAAGATATACATAATGATTTGAGTACATTAACCATTACGAAGACCGAAACTAGTTACATTTTCCAACACTCCCTCTTAACTAGGGAGGTAATCATAATTGTACATCTAGTACAAGATTATTCTCAAACTGAAGAGTGTTCATAAGAAGAGTTGGATTGGTAAGCCATCTTTAAGCATCAACATCATGACCACCATTTTCAACAAAGTAAGGCATTAACTTGACAAGCTCTTTCTTATACCAGAGCATAATGTTGGGAGGTTTTACGTGAGATACCACACTACCTCTACAAGGCACATACCCCATCTAGTTCATAATTGGGTATGTCCTTTCTAGGAGTATACTTATCTTGGATTCTCTATCCTCAAAGAATATCGGTCCTCTTTGACCACTCTTATCTTGGATACCTGTCCAATCCTCCAAGTGTGTTAGTCCATTTCCTTTCTTGGATTTTTCTATCCTCAAGGAAATCACAGACACTTATCCAATCCTCCACCATCTCACTTCATGGGCTTCACTTAGACTTACGGTTGTTAGTCTTGTCAAGTGCATTACAAATGAAGAAGAGAATACAAATGTGATGTTCATCATTACACCCTCTTAACCAGAGAGTAGATCCCCATTCCCGTCTTGATTAGGGAATAGATCCTTGCTCCTATTCAAGGAGACTCCCTTAATCCTCACATATAGAGGAGATTCCTGACTTCCTTTCAATTTGGGAAGTCATCACCACAAGCTTTATAGCTTGTCTTCATAAATGTATCAGCTACCATTTCTTCATGGAGATAGCTACATGGCTCACTCTTTCCTTCTTATCTCATTATATCGAGCTTTCTTCCTTCCTAAGTATCATAGAGCCTATTAGTTTTTGTAGCGTTGGATGTGTTCTAGCCACGAGATTTGGTGAAGAGGCTGGAATATATGTATTCTCCAATACCCAGAAATCGTTTCTGGAAATTCCACCTAGAGACAACTTAATTAGATTTATTAATCAATTCTTAATATTTCCTAAGTCTAAACTTAGGAAATATGATTAATTAATCAGAATTAATTAATTCATGATGTGAATGTTCTAAAAACTCAAACGGATCGACAAGGAAATAATCTGGGCCATCGATTATGTTTTAATCTTGGTTGTTGGTGCTCCAACAGAATATTATAAGAAGAAGTCGATGGGTAGATTGTTAGGAAATTTCGACACATAGGAAATAGTTAATAACTTGGTCTAGCATAGAGTTAGGTAAAGTGTGTTTCTTTACAATGTACTTTTGTAACTTATAATCCGACGGTCACAATATGTAGTGATCCGACAGTTCATTCTCTCCTCAGTATTACCAACACTTGATCCATGGCTTAACACCCGATTGGTCCATGATCTCTATTTAAAAAGAATGGAGGGTCATTTGTCCAGTGACTGTTTATGAGAGAAGCTTATGTAAATTTTCTTTCTTTATATTAATAAATTGCCTGAAGTGGTTGCGTTGGCTCAGGTCGTGGACTGTTTCCCTCTTTGAGGGTTTTAACCACGTCAAATACTGGTGTACTGATCTTTGATCTATTTGTGAGCGGTGACCTTTGGTGATTGATCTAAGGAACTTACCTTGTAAATTCCTACATGGTATCAGAGTTGTTTTGAGGGTTTCATCCATTGCTGATCCAAATCTTAAGCCGATTTGACTGCATGCGACTGTCGTTTTCCAGATCTATTGTTTCTGACCACATTCGGGCCGGAAGAAATGCTCCGTTGTGTCTGAAGCCTCTATTCCAGTGAGGAACCCCTTTCGTTTCATGTGAAAAGGTTTCCGGTTGCCCAAGTTATGTCATTTTAGATCTGGAGGTATAAAGTATTTTTTTGCAGTTATAGTTATTAATCCCTCTGTTTATTTCGGTTTATAGTCTTTTTTTTATTACCGGATCTATACCCTCTTCTTTACGTATGCTCTTTGTTCTGCGTTGTGTGCGATCTGGCAAACCAAAAACAGGAAGACGGGATTTTTCTGCTACATATGCTCTTTCCCCACGACATTGTGCGATCTCAAGAAATCAGAAATAGTGCGAAAAATAAATAGTTTCCGGACGGACTAACAGGAAATCTAACGTTCTGTTGTAAGGCTTGTATTTTTTTTGTTGTTTGCACGGTTGTTTTTTTGCATAAAAAAGCACGCACACCAAAGAGAAAAAAAAAAAAAAGATCAAGAAGAATCAAGGATGATCGCAAGAGGAAGAATTCAGAAGCATGAAGAAGGAGAGCTTGTCTCATATGTCAGCCATAAAAGAAAGAGATCAAATAGAGGTCCTTCTAGAAGACCTCCTCCTCAAAGCTCAAAAGGAAGGAATGACAGATCACTATCTCATATCGAATGCTACAACGGCCACAAGAAACGTCACTATGCTCGTGATTGTCCCGAGAAGAGAAAGAAGCCACAATACAACACCAGAAGTAACAACAATGATAAAAGAAGAAAAGACAATCAAAGGTACAACCGCGACAGAAAATATGAAAGGAGAAGAGATACTTCAAGCGATCGTGAAGAAGAACATCATTCTCAAAAGAAGTCAAGGGCTCCCAGGTATGGAAGTATTGTTGTGAATAAATCTGAATATAATCTTATTTCTGCACTTACTAGTTCTTCTCCACCGGATTTGTGGGATAGTTGGTTAGTTGACAGTGGGGCCACTCATCACTTCTCTGGATACAAAGAAGTCCTTTCTAATCTGGTAGAGAGGGAGACTAAGTTGAAAATCATTCTTGGAGATAACTCCACTCATCCCATAAAAGGTTTTGGATCTATTTAGTTGAACTCTGGGGAATCAGTATTGCTGCATGATGTTATGTATGTACTAGGTCTAATGAAGAATTTGATTTCTATATCTGCATTAGAAGATAAAGGGATGAGGGTTGCCTTCATCAATGGAAAGATATTATCTTGGCCTATTGATTCACATATGAAAGATTCATTCACATTAGGTCTGAGATCTGAGGGACTTTACAAAGTCACAGGAAGACCACTTTTAGCATTGGTTCATAACACCAATCATCTCAGTGAATTATGGCACCGCAGGTTGGCTCATCTACACTATGATGCTCTTCTGAAATTGAAGAGACTGGTCTTGGGTATTCTTGATGTTCCAGCACAACATTATAGAGTTTTTTCAGGTTGCACATTTGGAAAGAAAACAAGGGAACCATTCCTCTCAAGTAAGAACAAAACAATTGACATCCTCCATCTCATTCATTCAGATATATGTGGTCTGATGCATGTGCACTCTATTGGAGGTCATCTCTATTACATCACCTTCATTGATGATTTCTCAAGAAAGACATGGTTGTATTGCCTCAAGCACAAGGATGAAGCCTTCGAAAGATTCCAAAAATTCAAAGAATTGGTCGAAAATCAATCAGGGAAAAGAATCAAAGTTTTCAGGTCTGACAACGGAAGAGAATACATGTCAAAAGAATTCATAGCATTCTGCAAGAAAGAATGGATCAAGAAGGAAACTATTGTACCTTACACACTTGAACAGGTTGGCTTAGCTGAAAGGAAGAACCGATCGATATTGGAAGCTGCTCGTGCCATGCTTCATGATCAGAAGGTACCAAAGTTTCTGTCGGTTGAAGCCACACATGCTGTTGTGTATGTTCAAAACCGGGTGCCTCATCAAGCATTGAGAAACAAGACTCCAGAAGAAATATTTACAGGTAACAAACCAAACATCAATCATCTTCGTATATTTAGATGTCCCGTATTCTTTCATGTGCCGAAAGACAGAAGAAACAAGTTGGAAGCTACAAGCAAAAAAGGTATTTTTGTGGGTTATTGTGAAAACTCTAAGGCATACAGAATATATATTCCTTGTCAAAGGAAGGTTGAAATTAGCAAGGACGTAACCTTTGATGAAAATGTTGCACTTTGTAAAGCTAGAGATCTTCCTCCACCTCCCAACGAAGATGATGATGACAGAGATATTCTTGATGGTCCTTCTATGCCTGAGTCAGATGATATTAATACTCCCATGGAGCCAATGGATCCTTTGTATCCACCTCCCAGTGATCCTCTTACAAAGAAAAGACCACTTTGGCTTCGCGACACTCTATAGGATAGTGAAAGAAGTATTCCCATTCGTCGACCATTCAGAGAAAGGAAGGAACCTTGCAGGTATCAGGGATATCTAGTTGTTGTGATTCAAATTGCACTGTCCTCATTCAAAGAAGCAATTAAAGAACAAGTTTGGATGAATACGAATCTATTGCGAAAAATGATGTATGGGATATTGTGTCGAGACCGCATGGGAAGTCTGTTTTGACTTCAAAATGGTTATATAAGATCAAGCATGGAATTGATGGCAGCATTGAGAAATACAAAGCGAGGTTCGTAGCTCGAGGTTTCTCTCAGAAAGAGGGAGGAGATTATGATGACATATTTGCACCTGTGGCTCGATATACAAATATTCGTTTGATAGTTGCCCTTGCTGCTAGTCAAGGATGTACCCTTCATTAGATAGATGTAAAGACCGCTTTCCTCTGTGGTATGTTACAGGAAGAAGTGTATGTGGAACAACCACAGGGATTTGAAGTAGAAGATCACAGAAAGCAAGTTTGCAGGTTGAAGAAAGCATTGAATGGATTGAAGCAAGCTCCCCGAGCTTGGTATGCTCGCATTGACAGCTATCTAATGAAATTGGGTTTCACAAGAAGCAATGTTGATCCCACCTCTATTTTAAGGTTGTCCAAGGTTTGCCACTGATTCTGGTTCTATATGTTGACAATGTATTATTAACAGGAAGTGAACCGTTGATGGTTGAATGTAAGAGGGAGTTAGCCTCTGAATTCGAGATGAAAGACCTCAGTCTCATGCGCTACTTTTTGGGCCTTGAGGTGTGGCAAAGACCTGGTGAGATCCTTCTCTTACAGGGAAAGTATGTAGTGAAGTTGTTGGAAAAGTTTGATATGACCAAGTGCAAATCCATGACTACTCCGATGGAGATGAATTTCAAGAAACTATGTGGAAAAGCAATCGGACCTGATATGGAAAATCCATCCAAGTATAGACAGTTGATTGGGGCCCTGATGTTCCTCATGAACACCCATCCAAATATTTGTTATGCATTTAACACATTGAGTCAGTTCATGGCTGAGCCCCTTCATGCACATTGGATTGCGGCCAAACATGTATTGAGATACTTACATGGATAAATCACACTTGGTCTGAGATATTCTGCTGGAGATATCCAACTTCATGGATACACTGATGCTAACTGGGTAGGTAATGTCACCGACAGAAAGAGTACATCTGGATGTTGTTTTAGCCTTGGTTTTGTCATGATATCCTGGATGAGCAGGAAGCAAAAGTCGGTAGCATTGAGCACCACGGAAGCAAAATACATTGTTGCTAGCACAGCTAGTTGTGAAGTTTTATGGTTAAGGAAGCTCTTTGGTGAGCTCTTTGGTCAAGTCTTAGACACTATAGTGATATACTGTGATAACAAGAGCGGGATCCGTTTGGCAGAAAATCTTGTATTTCATGACAAGTCCAAGCATATCGAGATTCAATATCACTTTATCCGTGACATGGTGCAGAGAGGAGTTGTTAGACTCCACCACATATCGACTAACGAGCAAATAGGAGATATTCTCACCAAGGCACTACCGAAAGGAAAGTTCTTGGTCTTCAGAGAACAGCTTGGACTGATGGATGTAGCCCCTCTGGATAAGGGGCAGCATTGATCGAGGACACTAAGCAAGATCTTCCTACCATGCTTGAGCTCTCGGGGTGAGGAATTGAGAGAAAGGACTCCTAGGGTTGAGGGATCTTTGGTCCCAAGGCACTTGCCTATCTGTTGCCCCAGGGTTGAGATGTTGCTCCCCTATCTTCATAGGGTCGTAGATGTTGCTCCCCTATCTTCATAGGGTCGTAGATGTTGCTCCCCTATCTGGTCTATGTAGAGTATACCCTAGTTGGCATCATACCCTCAAGCAAGGCTTGATGGGAATACTGCTCCTCGTTTGGCCAACGATTTGAGAGTGTACTTGGGGTGTACAACCCAAGTCAATTATGATGCAGGTGTTCTACTACTTGACTGATGAGTCACTGATGGGAATATCGGTAGGCAACAGGATTTGGTTAATATTTGCTCCCCTTTTATGATTTTGGGTTAAGACTGAGCTCCCTGATGAGATTCCAAGGTTGGAGATGTGCTCCCTTGTGTGATGAACTATCCTGTTGCTAGGTACGGGTGGAAGCTATTGCTCCCCGATTCTTCTTCTTCTAGATTCGAGGAAGTTTCAACAAATGGAGTTGAGCCGTGGTGACACCTTGATGTAAAAATCTACAAATAGAGATTACCAAGTGGAATTCTTCCTAGTTGAGACGGAGTGTTAATTTTTGCAACTAGAGTCAAAATCCACATTGGACAACTCAGATGGTTAAAATTATAATTTCATTAGACTCCTCTTTTCGAGAGAACCAAAATCGACCTATAGATTGCCCCAATCAATTAAGCAGAAGTTAAGTTATGAATTATTTTATTATTTTTATGGGTCCGCCTCAACTCATGTGGATTCAGTCAAAGCCCCAAGCGGTCCCTCACAAAGTTATAAATAGAAGCGACCCAAAGATCATTTGCACACATTCGCTCATGAGATTTTCTTCATGATCTTTTGGTATTGTTTCATATTTTCTATTTTGGCTCGCACAGGTTCATCATGAGAAGCTCGCACAAGGGTTCGGGGTTACAGAAGAGAAGCTTGCATAGATCTGTGTCTTCAAGGTCGCAGCTGTGTTGGTATAACCGCAGGCAGACCGTGTTAAGGGCGCGGTTGGGGTTTCTGAGTCAAATCGGGCCGATTTGGACCTCAGCCGCGGGCACAGAGTGCTTAGGTCGCAGTCAGCGCTGCTATAACCGCGGGCTCACAGTGTTAAGGTCGCGGCTAAGGGATTTTCTGGGCAGATCTAATTTGGATCACAGTCAGTTGCTTGCGCAGTGTCTTCATTCATTTGTTGCTCAGTTACAGTCGCTTCAGAACAGTCATTGACAGCATCCTGGATTCAGATCTAGGACTAGGTAGCTGAGATCACTTGTTTTTTGGTGATACATCGGATTTGTGCTTGTGATGTTGTAGATCTGATATACTTGTTTTTATTGCATATATGTATTGGGCTCATTGTACTCTTTGCTGAAAACTTTTTATGATGATCTATTGAAGAAGAAGATTTGAAAGGGTTTCCCCCATAGTGGGGTTCTCCCTGGTCTTGGACCAATTTGCTATCTCTTATGGTTGTGCTATTGTCTTCTTTGTCACTGCATGCATTGTTCTATCTTCGGTTACTGTTTATGGTTATTTACACTACTAATATTTGGATGCATTGTTAATGAAAAGTAATTTGGGCTAAAGTAATGGTTTCAGCATAGAACAATATGAAAAATTAACATCTACAACGTCTCCATGTCAAGCCCGCCCACATTTAAACCAATTCAACTCAACAATTCATATTCAACGGCCAACCCAACACCATATCAATCAACATGAATGACCAATCACAAGGTGTTTTAATCAATTCACAACATTCTAAACTCAACGCATCAACGAACTCAATGTAAAATACAATCATTCACAGTCTTCAAAAAGGAGCTCAATGCACAAAACAACACTTACATACCACGACCACCATATAAAAGAGAATGCAGCAGGGAACCTTATAATGAAATCAGTGGAGCTATAAACATATTTGAAGCAGCAAATAAAAGGTGAGGACACAAAAAATACCATGCTCGGTTTATGCCTAGTTCACACAATGGAGCACCTTTAGCATTTACTTCTATTTTGCTTATCAAAAAGTGCTTAAGAAGGAGCTTGGTTGCATTCCACTCACACATTGGGCCCAGAGAGCTCGCATTCCACTCAAACACATGTAAAGAGCTGATCGGAAATGTTAGTCTACCAATGTGTTACCACTGGCTGAGAAAATTGAAACAGCACAGACATGGACTTGTCTCTCTTAATATGGTAACAGCGCCCTTTCCAAGCATTTTTCCTTTGTTTACCAAGACAAGGAAGAGCGGTAGAATCAATGTTGCAGGAAACGCCCCGGCTCCAAGCCCTAACCGCGTCCCGTACGAACCGTGCACGGATTCGTACGGAACCGCGGTTCCTAAAAAAATTTGCGAGTCCTGCCCGGTCGGAACCGTACGCAGGGATCCGCGGTTCCGTACAGCGGATCCGCGGTTCGTACGGTGGTTCGCTGTACGGAACCGCCGCGGTTCCGGTACGGATCCGTACGGATCGCGAACGGTTCCGTACCGCGGCGTACGGATCCGACCATGACATTTAAAAAAAGCGCTTTTTTTATTTATTTTTTTTTATTTTTTGTGTTAGCTTGGTTAGTTAGTGAGTTAGCTTAGGGTTAGGGATGAAATGAAAAGCTTATAAGCTCTATTATTCATCTTATTTGCTCACTTATGTTTTTTGAGAGCTTGGAGAAGAGAGGAGAAGAGAGCTTGGAGAGGAGAAGAGAAGAGAAAGAGAGGAGAAGAGAGCTTGGAGAAGAGAGAGTTGAGGAGAGCTTGGAGGAGTGAAGGAGGAGGAGCTTGGAGGAGTAAAGAAGGGCTTCTATCTACAAGATCTAAAGAGGTAAGTGCAAACCCCAATCTCTCTCATTTTTTTTGTCATTGTTTTTTGTATTTTCTCTCCTCCCTCTCCTACACTTTCCCATTCTTTCTTCTTGTACATTTATTTGCAGGTTGCCCACCATCTATATTCATACTCAAAGATGATGTTTCTTTGGGTTCTATGTATCATTCCCCTCTTGGTTTTGATGATGGTAAGGGGGAGTAGAAATAGAAGAGGGGAACATGAAGAAGAAGAGGGAAGTGGTTACCATATGAATGACCCAATGTATGATGAGGAGGAAGGCTTTGAAGAGGAAGAAGATGATGAAAACATTGAATCACAAGATGGGAAAGCTGCATTGACACCCTTGTGGAACTATGTGACCAAACTTGAAGGGGGACAAGGTGGTGGAAGCTACAAGTTTTTGTGCTCTCATGGTTGTCATGGAGGAAAACCATATAGCGGTTCATATACCCGTGTGAGGAGGCATCTTTGTGGGGTGATGGACAGTGATGAAAAAAAGGGTGTTGTGGGGATAGCAATTTGCCCCAAGGTTTCAGCTGAACAAAGAAGAAAATACATCCAAATAGAGGAGGCTGCACAACAAAAAAATAAAAAACAAAAACCTCAATCTGACTCAAGTGCAAACTCTAGATTTGGTAGCTCATCTGGTCATGGTGGTTCTGCAAGTTCTGGAGGTAAAAAAACTATAGCAGATTTCCTTAATGTTGCTGGGAGGGATGATGTGGATGGAAAGATAGTCCGATTTCTTTGTGCTTGCGGTGTACCATTCAATGTGTTTCGCTCTCCCTATTGGCATGAAATGGTAAAGGGCATCAATGAACCCCAAAAGGATACAAGTCCCCCAACTATGAGAAAGCTAGAACAGTGTTATTAGAAAGAGAAAAAGGAAAGGTTCAAGCAGCTTTGACACGTTTTACAAATGAGTGGGTAGATAGTGGGGTATCCATTGTATCAGATGGGTGGACAAATATCATAAACCAACATTTGATAAATGTTCTTGGTGTTTCTGCTACTAGTTCAGTGTTTATTGCATGTCATGATTCCTCCTCTGTCAGTGCAACTTCCCAAAACATTGCAGATCTCCTATTGCAATCAATCAGAGATGTTGGTCCTAGCAAAGTGGTTCAAGTGATCACAGATAATGCAGCAAATTGTAAGGGAGCAGGTAAAAATATTGAGCGTACTTATCCACACATATTTTGGTCTGGGTGCTTGGTGCACACATTGAACCTTTTGATGCATGATATTGTGAAGCATAAAGAATGTGGGTGGATTAATGAGCTTTACAAGAGAGGGAAGAATCTCATTAAATTTATCACAGGGCATACAAGGGTAAACTACTTCTATGGCACTTACTCCAAGTTGCAGTTGCTTAAACTTGCAAAAACCAGATTTGCAAGTTATTACCTCACCTTTAGGCAGCTAGTGAAGGTGAGACAAGCTCTAACTAATATGGTCACCGCTGAATCATGGGAGGAGATTAACACTGATAGAGATGGTGCTAATGCAACAAAGGACACTATTCTTGACATGTTCTCTTGGTCACAGGTTAAATATGTTTTGCAATTCACCAAACCAATTTATTACATGATCAAGTTTGGCGATTCAGATAAGCCAATAATTGGGGAGGTGTATGAGCAAATGGATAACATGTTGGGGCAAATTAAAGACATTGTTGAGCCTAGAGATACCACCTTGTACAAATATATTCGTGCAGAGGTGGTAAAGCGATGGGATATGCTAAATATTCCATTGCATGCATTAGCATATGTATTGACACCTAAATATTATAGTCCATCATGGCTTTCTACAACAGCACCCGGGGGGGCGAGCAGGAGAAAACCACACCTAGATCCAGAGGTCCTACAAAAATATATGCTTGCACTGGATAAATTAGTCCCTGATGAGCATGAGGCACACATGGTACGGAAACAGTTGAGCAGCTATACACTTTCCACTGGTCCATTTGGGAGCATGCATGCTATTAGAGATCGAGAGAGTTTTTCTTCTATTGAGTGGTGGAACATGCATGGCGGTGCTACTCCACTTCTACAGAATTTGGCATTGTGGGTGCTATCACAGGTGGTAAACACTTCTTCTGCAGAGAGGTGTTGGAGCTCTTATTCTTTCATCCACAGTGTTAAAAGGAACAAGTTGAGTTTAGACCGGGCAGAGAGCTTGGTTTATGTTCATTACAACTTGAGATTGTTGTCCCATTACTGTGATGATGCAAAGAGCAACAAAGACCTTATTGTTTGGGACAAGCATCCAGAGGAGAGCAATTTGGAGGATGGAGTGTTGCGATTAGAGCAATTAGAGGATGCTCTTATCCATGATGATGAAGATCGAGTTGACATGCCACCCCCCACTAGTGCCTTGGTTCCTAGGTCCCATGGTTCAACACCAACAGTAGGGGCTTCGTCTTCAGCAACTATAGTGCCATTGCCACGGCTTCCACAGCCACCATCTTCTTCATTGCCACCACGTGGAGGCGCACCATCACGTATTGTTCGTGGTGGAAGGAGGAGAGATGAGTAGATATTTTCAGTGTTCACAGTGCACACTTTACTGCTTTTGTCATAGATTATCATTACACTTGTAGGCTTGTTGTTAATTTGAACTTTTTTGTGTTGGTGGTGGCCAAGTGGCCTATTTTGTAAACATTATTATTTGAATTTTGGACATGACTAATGTTGACAGTTGCTCGCTTTAACACTTATAATATGCTTTATGTTTTATAATATGGTTAAATGCTTTATGTTTATCATTTATATTTTATAGTATGCTTAATTTTTAAATGTTTTATGTTTTAAAATTTATAGTATGCTTAAAGCCTTAAATGTTTTAAATTTTTATCATGCTTAAATGTTTTAACTTTTAACTTTTATGTTTATCATTTATGTTTTATAGTATGCTTAAATGTGTTATGTTTTATAGTATGCAGCATGCTTAAATGTTTTATCATGATTCATGCTTTATTATTTGATGTATGTTTGCAATTGCTAGGATCTAGAATCTAGATTCTAGATTTATGATGCTCGAATAATTAATTATTGATGTACAATGGAATCATGGATGTCATATCTATCTTGATTTATGTAAGAATATGCATGTTTTCATGTCTTCTACAACTAATATGGTATTTGGGATTGTTGTTTTGAATATAAATGCAAAAAAATATAAAAAATATGTATATATATACTAGACGCTTCCGAAACGCTTCGCTTCCTAAATTTTTGGAAAATGACGCTTCCGCGTCCCCGCTTCCAAAAAACGTCCCCGCTTCGTCCCCGCTTCGTGCAACATTGGGTAGAATGCTCAAAAATGGAGGTTGACACTGACAAGCTCAACAATGGTTATGAACGGGCCTTAAAGCATTAGAAAGGTGGTAAAGTATGGAAAAATAGCACCCAAGTATACCAACCAACTTTCATGACCACCAAGGCTGACAAGCTAAAATGTAGGAGTTATTAAATGTGACTGACAAGCAGGAAACCTGAGTGGATGGTAGAACCGAAATGCATAGAGAGGCCACAAAACTAGTGGCTCAAATTGGAGCAGGGTCAAATTCACATGCTTTGATACCATGTTAAACTCACACATGGAATAGACAGGATATGAAAGATAAAACATTTTATTGTGTTTTCTATTCACATTGATGTACATTTTACATGACCGTTGGATTCATATTCCAAGGTCTCTTGGGCTCCAATGACCTTTCACATTCCACACCATAATGTTGAGATTTTGTGTATTTGGGGTAGCATCAGTTGTGCTCTAGCTCCCAAATTTTGTGGAGGGACTAGAGTACACTTGATCTACGAGACCCAGAAATTGATTTGGGAAATTTCATCTGGTTTAGGAGATATTAAATTAATTAATTATTTTAATGTATTTCCTAAGTTAAAACTTAGGAACTTAAATAATTAAAGTGAATTTAATTAAACATGTGATGAAATTGTCTTAAGTCACACGGATCAAGCTTTCTTTTAATCTTAGCCATTGATTCAAGGTCTGATCATGGTCGTTGGTTTCCCAACAAGAAAAGTATAAAGGAAAGGCTTGGGGTCACTTGTAAAGACACACAGAGGCAGAGCACTGAAGCTAAGCTGAGATTCTAGGGTGGGTTTGCTAAGAATAATAAGAAGTGTTTCAGCCGCAGAAAGGGGAATTTAGGCCAAGGGGATGATCTGATCCCAGGGTCTAGAATCAGCAAGAGGCGCAGATTCTACCTCGCAGGAGACAAATACAGAAAGTAGGAGGGCAAAGAACTTCAGGTGCTACTGCACTGGCGAGCGTTGTAATTGCTGGCAGAAACCCCTCGTGGTTACTAAAAGACCCCATGAGGTACAGACCGCGTCACCCATCAGTAACGCAACGCTTCAGTAGCAACAACAGGGCCTACAGTAACTTCCAGAGGCCGACGTCGTGCTTCAAGGGCAGCGTGGGGGTTTCTAGGCCCTAATTTTGGCTAAGCTCTGTAAATCCCGTTTAAGGGTGTGGATCAGTCATTATTATGGCCCTAGATCAACCAGTGAGCTGTAGATCTAGTATTTCTTTGTCGAGTTTTCCAAATCTGGAACCCAGATTTGTTGTATTCAGAAAATTCTTAATAATAAAACCCTCCAACAGCCAAAAGACCGATTTTCCCGCATTGGGTTTTTCTGGGGACTATTTGTCCAGAAATAACTGTGTCACTTTGTCTATGTGTGCATGAACTTGTTCTAGATCTAGATTGGTGGAGATCTGTTATGTGTTTTGCTTCGATTTTAACTTGAATTTTATTCAGTTAATAACTTGTCTAAGTAGGAGGAGCATAACCAGATTAACAGTAATAATTTATGCATAAAGTGTAAAGATTCAGAAATTTCCACATGGTATCAGAGCAATTGCAGATCTAGGAGGGTCACCAGCAAGAATCTGAAGGTTCTAGCTACAGGAAGCAGCTGGAAAAGCAGCAAAAACGCAGATCTAAAGGAACAACGCAGTTTTCAGAGGCAGATTCACACAGAGGGAAGGGTGACACTGTCTAACGCTCTCCTAGCAAGCCCACGCAATTACTGCACAGAGGCAGCTCAAAAACAGCGCTGGACTAGTCTGAAGCCAACGAGTGTGATGCAGATCTGACTCTGTCAGATCTAGAAAAGACTGAAGAAAAGTTGTAGAAATTCAGAAGATACTGGTGGGGTTAAATTTTTGAAGTTTTTCAGATTTTTAGCTTTAGCACAAGTGACAAAGAGCGGGAGGAGATCAGCTTCTCAGAGAGTTTCTAGCAAAAAGAAACTTGTAGTTTGATCAGAGGATCAAAGAGAGCTGAATCACAGTTGATTTGGCAGATTTCCAAGGAGGGAAATCAGTTGCCAGAGGGAGCAGAAGGTGCATGTTTCAGTGTTCACCAAGGGCCTTAGATCCATTTCTCTAGCAAAGAGAAAAGGAAGTTTCGACACATTCTAAGCAGATGGCTCCTCATGGACTACGTGATCAGGACAGGTTGGATGGCCTCTCAAACTTTTCAGTTTGGAAGGCAAGGATCCTGATAGAGGCATACAATCTTAGAGACCATGCAGAGCTAACTTTGGCCACACCAACAGATCTGGATCTCCTTCGGAAGCATAAGGAGGCTGTTGGCATGCCAAGAGGCAGATTATGGATGGAATCAAGGACCATATTGTACCACACTTAGCTGAGAAGAAGAGAGCTAATGAGATGTGGAAGGCCTTGATATCCCTACATGAGGGAAAATTTGTCCAAAGGAAGATGTTGTTGGAGACACAGATGAGGTCATTCATGATGGCCAAGGGAGAAGACATGGAGCATTTCCTCTTCAGACTGCAGTCGATCAGTGTTCAGTTGACTACAACTGGTGCTAAGGTGAAAGACAATGTGATGGTTAGGACTGCCCTCAATGCAGTCACGGATGAGTGGGAAACCTTTGTCCAAAGTATCTTGGGCAGAGCGGACCTCCCAGATTGGGACAACTTGTGGTCAATTCTGTGTCAAGAAGAACTCAACAGATTTACTAAGAAGCAGTATAGCTCTAGATCGAGCAAAGTGAAGAAGGAAGATGAGGAAGATGCAGCCTTGGCATCGAAGAAGCAACCAAAGAAGAAGAAGCATCTCTCAAAGATCAAATGCTTCCAGTGTGGTGAAATGGGACATTTTGCCAGTCCTCAGAAGAAAAAGGACAAGGAAGCATCTTCTTCCAAAGCTGTTGTGGCAGATGATGGGTCGGAAGATGATGCAGCCATGAGTGCTCATGAACCACGGAGGTGGGGTGACATGGATATGTAGAGAAGCTACATAGAAGTAAGGTGGGATCCTTGAGCAGCTCATCTCTTGGATCACATGCGAGCTACGGCAACCTTAAGACAATAGCAAGACAAGTAGGAGCAGTGAGTGCATAGATCACAGATGAAGTAGAGGCAGAGGCAGATCTGAAGACTGGGAGGAGCAGCGTAGAGCAGAGCAGCAGCAGCGCAGAGGCTGATGTGACTTTAGCAGCGCAGAGCAATGTTGCTTACGTAGTGTAGAGCTGCAACAACGCAAAAGGCTTCAGAGGGATAGCACAGTGCAGCAGCAATGTGAGAGATTTTAGCACAAGGGGCTGATGTGACTTCAGTAGTGCAGAGGGAGTCTACTTACTCAGTGCAGAGCTATAGTTGTGCATCATCCTTCAGATGCTAGCACAGATCTGTAGCCTATGGAGCTTCAGTGATGAGGATGCAGCCCATCTAACTTGTCTATCAAAGATTGGGCAGAAGATTCAGTTGTTTCTCTCAACAACTGAAGTTGCAGTGCAGCAGATCAGCAGTAGCAGTGTTATAAGCAGCACAGATGCAGCATATTGAGAGGGAGTTGCAATATAGAGGTTGCAGTGGCAGTGGCAGAGTCATGAGCAGCAGTACAGAATGGCAGCAGCAGTGCAGAGTTTAGTGGCAGCAAGCCAAGCATCAGCAGCACAGAACCAGTACTCAAAGTCTTGTAATGCATAGTGTGATGTATTGCTAGAGCACACCCTTGTGCTCTAGCTCCCAAATTTTGTGGAAGGACTAGAGTACACTTGATCTACAAGACTCAGAAATTGAATTGGGAAATTTCATCTGGTTTAGGAGGTATTAAATTAATTAATTATTTTAGTGTATTTCCTAAGTTAAAACTTAGGGAACTTAAATAATTAAAGTGAATTTAATTAAACATGTGATGAAATTCTCTTAAGTCACACGAATCAAGCTTTCTTTTAATATTTGCCATTGATTCAAGATTTGATCATGGTCGTTGGTTTCCCAATGAGAAAAGTATAAAGGAAAGGCTTGGGGTCATTTGTAAAGACACACAAAGGCAGAGCAGTGAAGCTAAGCTGAGATTCTAGGGCGGGTTTGCTAAGAATTCTCAGAAGTGTTTCAGCTACACAGAGTGGAATTTAGGCCAAGGGGATGATCTGATCCCAGGGTCTAGAATCAGCAAGAGGCAGAGACCAGCCCAGAGAGGCAGCGCAGAGAAGCAGGAGGGCAGCAACTTGTGCTACTCAGGTACTGCGCAGTCCCTCAAGGACAACGTAATTGTTGTAGGAAACCCTTAGGGGTTACGCAGAGACCCTAAGGGGAATCGTAGGGACTGCGTCACCCAGTTTTGGGTAACGCAACCCTTTCCAGAGCAATGTTGAGGGTTAGAGGAGCTTCAGAGGCTGACGCAGAGGCTTCAGGGGCAACGCTGGGGTTTCCAGGCCCTAATTTTGGCTGAGTTCTGTAAATCTTGTTTGAGGGTGTGGATTAGTTGTTATTTTGGCCCTAAGACCAGCCAGTGAGTTGTAGATCTATTATTTCTTTGTCGGGTTTTCCAGATCTGGAACCGAGATTTGTTGTATTCAGAAAATTCTTAATAATAAAACCCTCCAATAGCCAGAAGACCGGTTTTCCCGCATTGGGTTTTTCCGGGGACTATTTGTCCAGAAATAACTGTCACTTTGTCTATGTGTGCATGAACTTGTTCTAGATCCTGATCAGTGAGATCTCGTTATGTGTTTTGTTTTATTTTAACTGAATTTATTCGCTAGTATCTTGTCTAAGTAGGAGTGAGCATAACCGTATTAATGCATTACTGCATAAAGTGTAAAGATCTTGTGAATTTCCACATAACCCCTTAGCAACAGGTGTCCAACAAAGAAATAAAAGCTCACACACACATTAGACAAGATTTGCTTCCTAGGAAACCCTTTGGGAGAAAACTGGGTTGGGCAGGAGGCCACCTTCTTTTCTCTATTCGGAAATATGGTCACAGCATGTATAGCGATGTCCGAGGGTTCGTGGACCGACACAGTATGAATCCCTCTCGTATACTCTACTCTCATCCCCTCCCGGCTATTTTTTAATCAACTATGGAACAAATGTACCCTAATCCATCGGAATCCCTTTTTTCTAGTATTCAGTTTATAACACAACATGACAAAATTACTAGTATGGTTTGGACAACCTCAACTTAACCAAAGTTACAATATAGACTTTTCTAGAGTCGTTTACATCATAATCACATGGCTAGCCCCTATTCCATGAATAATGGGGGCTGACGTGGCATCCTCTTGAACTATGGTGGTGAAAACGGGAAGGTCAACTTCTGAGCAGCATAACTTTCGCATAAGGACTCAAAGTGACGCAATTCTTGTGTCGTTGGAGAGATCTTCATGTGTAGAATAGCATAAAAAGGTATGGTGCTAAAGCGGCAAAGTTTTACCCTCAAAAAACGTCATTTGATGACTCAAAACGCTCTCAGAAGGTTCCAAACCCTGTTTTGCCAAACTAGGTCCCACCAGTAAAAACAGTCCCATGAGTTGATTCCTCCATCTTTTCCACTCTGAAAGCATCGAGATGGGTGACAAACAATATAACGATCCAATCCAGATAATGAAATGGAATCTTGCATAAGAGGACTCATTCCAAATTTCGCACAATTTCGAGACATGCCTTCAGCAATTTTACAAATGTATTGTTGTTTTGCAGCCCACAAGCTCTTTTCCTTTTGTGATCCCTATCAATGAGGGAAGTTGTGCATAAAGAAGGTTTTGTTAAGTCATTGTCTTGCAGAACTAATGGAGCTACACTAGGAAAATGAGGAGGAAGTTGTTGATACTAAGGAAGGTGAGAACTAGTTTTCTCTTACAACAGCACAGAGGATTTGTGACATCTTTCTTGGATTGGATAAAGACATGAATGGGACATTAACAAGCAAGAGCTTCACGATTATGTTGATGGAACCCTTACAGATATTTTGATTGAATGAGTCTTTGATGAGCATATTCATTGAGGTAAAAGTGGACGAGGAAATTCTCGAGAAATAGACTTCGGCAACTTTCTTGACTTTGTGTTGGCTTTGGAAAATAAAGATACACCTGAAGGCTTGACATATATATTTCGTTGCCTTGATATCAATGGAAGAGGGTACCTCACAACTACAGATATCCATACCCTTTTTAGGGATTTACATCAAAAATGGATTGAAGGTGGAAATTATGATCTCTGTATAGAAGATGTCAAGGATGAGATTTGGGATATGGTCAAACCTAGTGACCCCTTGAGAATCACTCTTGCAGATTTACCCTGTTGCAAACAAGGAGGCACTGTGGCTTGCGGCAAGTTGATTAGGTCTAAGGAGTAATGGGCAAGTCCAGAAAACTTATCAAAACCCTGATTTTGGATGCCGAGGCCTTTTCCAAAGATCGGTCTCCCAACAAAGACAATGGAAAAGAGCAATCCAACAAGAGAAAGAGTAAATGGAATCTCGGAAAGCCACGCTCCTGTTATAATCTTGATGATGACAGTGAAGATGAGAAGGTTCCCAAAGGAAAGTTGGAAATGTGTTTGAATCCATCATGATTAAATCTGAGCTGCAATGTGAGACTACTGTGGTAAAGCCAATTGATAATAGTTTCGAAATTGGACTATCAGAAAATGTTGTACAAAAATCTAGGATGAGGGCGTAGTCACAAAATCACCACAAGAATGGGACCATAACCCTGCTACAATTGATGGATTACAGGCCAAATTGCAGAAGAAATAGGGGGCAGC
The DNA here is from genome assembly GCA_034641835.2 of Pinus albicaulis. Lineage (NCBI taxonomy): Eukaryota > Viridiplantae > Streptophyta > Pinopsida > Pinales > Pinaceae > Pinus > Pinus albicaulis. The sequence continues at coordinate 310,083,136 of CM076580.1, read as the reverse complement.
TATGAGAAGGGAGAACACTCTAGCCCACACTTTTTCACAACAGTTAAGATTTTGTATGCATAGGAAGAATCAAACTGTGAGCGATTGATTGATCCAAACCAGCCTCACTTGGGTTGGACTTCAGAAACAACTACTGATAGTCAAGATAGTCTATAAGATACTATGTTGCATGGGTTCCCGCACCCGCACCGGGTTCCCGTCCCCACGTACCGGATGCTGGGACGGGTTCTTCTGAGAAGAACCCTGAAGAACCCGGTTCTTCCAACACAAAATCAGGGTGCTTTTGAAGAAGAACCCCAAAAATGGGTACTTTTAGGGTTCTTCAGAGTTCTTTTAGGGTTCTCTTTGGGGACGAAGAACCCCGAAAACGAGTGCTTTTCGGGTTCTTCGTGGCAAATTAGGTTAAATTTTTTTTATTTTTTTCTAAATTTTTTTAATTAAAATTTAATTTTTTTTATTAAAATTAAAATTAAATAATATTTTACTATTCAGACTACTAAAGTTAATGTAATTTTTTTTGTTTTTGTTAATTTTTAAAATTAAATAATGAAATTATGAACATTGAACATTGAAAACTTAAAATTTAAAATTTAAATTTAAAAGTTTAAAATTAAAACTTAAATTAAAATTTAAAAAACTAAAGTTAAAACATAAAAATTAAAATTAAAAACAAAGTTGCAGTTCATGACAGAAAAAGTTCTTAGTAAGGCCAGGTCCTATTACGAGATACTAGATCAAGCTTATGGAAGGTTGCATTTTACAAGCAGGAATATCGAAGGGGCAGTGCCTGCTCCAAATGCAGTCCTGGCCACAAATGAATACAGTATTAAATAACTTTCACTATAACAGATTAGCTCTCGGTTTATATGGTACAGCAGATTTTTAAAGTGCTTATTTCAGAAGAATTTAGATGGATGAAAATAATTAGTAACCAATTAATTTTGTCCTTACTACAATGTGCTCTATTGCGAACTTTAGTATCTGTGATTCTGTGTGCTAAATGGGCATAGCTTTTCCCCATAAACTCAATTTTTGTCGAATGATATTTATCATTTTATGTAAACTTTTAGGATATAAAATATAAAAAATATAAAAATATAACTTAAATGGAAAACTTGAAAGATATAAAAAAACCACATATGTATGTGTTTAGTCAATTAGGGTTATCTTGGGTGGTTGGGTGAAATGGTTGTTATCTTCCCAACCCAGGTTCAAATCCTTGGATAATGCCTTGATAATTATTGTTGTAATGGCTCCGTGCTATGAATATTGTTATATTGGATTTGAGCCTTGTGAACTGTCAAGTGAGTTCACCTGTGAGCTGGCCTGATACCAGAAACCTGATCTTGCCTATTTGTGTATCAATGTATCATTATGTGAATGTTGATTCTTGAATCTTGAATGTTCAATGATGTGCATGTTTAAATCTTTGAAGTTTAAACTTTAATTTTTAAATCAAAAATATTTTATTTTTCTTGTTTTATACAAATTCACATATATAAATTATAAATTTATATAATATAATATATATATAGTATATACCCCCGACGCACCCACGCACCCTGTTTCAAAAAGTGTCGTCCCCGTCCCCGTCCCCGCACCCATGTTTCCTGGCAACATAGATAAGATATCAATGGAACCGTGATGAAACTTCGTCTACCATGACGAAGTTGATACTTTTCAATTTTTGATAAAATGTTGATCAAATAAATTTTGTATTAGTTAAATAAAGCATTTTCAGTTATTAGTAAGTTAGCAGTTAGTTACAAACTTGTAACTGAAACAGTTTGTCAGAGAAATGTATTAAAAAAATGCAGAATAAAGGAAAAGGGTTCGAAAGTTTTGACTTGTTAAGATCATTTTGTATGCTGAAGTCTGTGAGATATTTTACCATTAACCAGCAGATACTACTTCTTGAATGCATTACAATATGTTTTCTTCTTCTGTTGTTTATGTTTTCTTTGCATCACTCTGTTCATAACTTCATTCTTAATAGTATTTTAGAACCCAAATCAGTTTCGTGCCTAGAAAAGCGTATAAATCATCTTTGGACATAGTTTTATTTGTATAAGTAGTTAGATTTGTGCAAGATATAGTGTGTTTCAATCACGCCTGTTGGCTTATACCAGTAAACTCATTATATTTGTGATTTTTATCGTGAGTACTGTTACATCCCTTTAAGCATTAATTGTTTAAAGCGGTTATGTTCAAGTTCTAACTTCTTGAATTCAGAAATGCTCAGGAAGTTGGTTCTTCTTCTACTATCATCTATCACCCTTTAGGTTTTGAGTCTGTGGATATTCAAGGCATAGCTTACTCGTTATAGAAATAATTCTGACTTCAAGATTCATTGCATGAAAAGTTCGCTTCCTAACAAAATCTATTAAAAGAAAACTTAGATGCCTAGGCAATAATCTCCTCAACCAGGATTTGTCTTCAGGAGCTACATCAAATTAGCATCGCTGTCAGGGAACAGAGTAAGAATATTATTCCTTGGGACAATGATTCAGTATTTTTTGCAGGTGAACAAAGGAAGAAGTTGATTGAAGATCTTTCACATGCCGACTTCATGGTCTGAAGAATCCATTCACTTGTTTGAGAATGTCACTTTCATTTGCTGCTCGGATCACTGCGAGGGTTGCAACTTTCAATTTTTCAGGTATTCTTGGTTTTCCAAATGCAGTGCCTCATATGTCAGAATGGGGAAATTTTCTTCCTCAATTCAGAGAAGATGAGGAGGACAATACTAGACACCACCTCATTGATTTTCATCAATACATGAATCCGCTGGATATTCGTCATGAAAATGTATTGATGAAAATGTTCATGTACTCGTTAGAAGAAGATGCATGACAATGGTACCAATATCTTCCTCCTAGCATATCCTCCTTGAAAGAGTTTCATACAACATTCCATAAACACTGTAAAAGGTATTTTCCAACTGAGTCTCTTATTGAAAATTGTTGTGAAGAATTAGAACCATGTATTCAACATGCAGTTATTTGTTCTTCTTATAATGATGATGAAGAATATGTTGTGGAAGAAGTTACCCCTCAAGATTTTCAAGAAGATTCTAATTGTCTTCATAATGATTACAATATACATGATGAATCAAATCAAGGAAGTCAAGAATCATGTGCTTTTCCTTTTGCTGTTAATGATATATTTTCAGAAGAGATTAGAGAAGAAGCAGATAAACAGGTCGTTGAATTATCATGTAACGAACATGGTTCGTATACGCAACGGAGTAAGCTTCAAAATACTTCGAAGACAAAGACATCCATTGTAGGATAGTAATTGTATACTAAACATTATATAAAAATTGATGAGATATATGAGATGATTACAATGAGGATGAGGACCTGCTTATATACCCTAAGAAGGTACCTCTTCACCAACGGTTATGTCCTTAGAGACATACCTTTTCATTAACTAGTTACTAATTAATCATTATTTATTATTATTATTGTTTTACATTATTTATATATATATATAACATTGTCTTCCTCTTCAAAAATCTTTGCCCTCAAAGCTTATTGATGAAAGGGCTTGATCTCCTTTCCCGTTTTGAGTATCTTATCGTCTCAATACTTTCATCTTCGTTGATACAAGACGATATGATGCTCTGAGGGATAAACAAAATCATCGGAATGAGAATGGCTCTGACCATCCTAGATTAATCTCCTGTGGAACTTTCCGATGACTGGGAATTTGTAGTGAATTTTTATCATAGGATTGGATTCTACAAACTTCAGCAATCCTTGGAACATAAATCTATTGTTTTAGTTCTGAATGATTCAAATATATAGACTGACTTAGTTGTCTGCTCTTGTGATTTGGATGTCGATAAGGAGCTCTTGCAGTTTGATCTTGCCCTAATCTGTTTGTGGAGATTTCCCGACTTATTTCAAGTATTGTTGTTGTTGAATTGGTGACTGAATAGTGAATAATCAATTGCAATTTCCATTGTTTGAACTGTCACTTTTGAATTAGTTTGAACTTCTATAGATCTCTCTTCTTCCTGAGTTGTGAGATTGACTAGATCAGTATTTGTTCCTTTATCTTCGACTTGGACTGTTGCAACTGGAGACTTCAATACTTCTTCTTGAAGTTGTTCTAACTTGTCATTTAGTGACTTCTTGTCGCTTTTAAGCTTCTTTATTTGCGTAACAAGGGCTTGGATATGATTCCTTAAGCGTAAAAGCTCTTCGTTTTTTGAATCATTGACTTTGTCTTTAATATCCTTCTCTTTATATTTTATACTTTTGATTTATTCTAATAATTTTTTATTAAGGTTCTCTACGCGTAAATTTTCCTCTTCCTTCTCTATAGACTTTCATTGAGCTTCTGGTCAAAACTTTATTTTTCTTGTTTTAATCTTCGTTTCTTAACCTTAGATTTCTTGATTTGTTCGAGTAATTTTTTATTTTAGTCCCTTAGGCGCAAAATTTCTTCATTATTTTCTATTGATTTTTCAGGAAACCGATCTTCGAGATCTTTATATTTCTTCTCTGATGCTTCGTTCTTTTGTTGAAGCTTTGCAATTTCTTCCTCTAATCGTTTTATTTGCATCTGCTCATTGTCTTGATGTTCTTCTGAACTAAATAATCTTCCACACATTGGACATCTTAAATTGCATTTTTTTTAATATAAGTATATCCAATTTCGTTTAAACAAAATGGACATTTAATCCAAAATAGTGATTGTTGTGTAGGACTCATCTTCACTACTTCCTTCATTATTTTCGAATTAGGCTCCATTTTTCTTGACTTGATTACCTTCCTTGATAATTTTTTTATTTTTTTTATTTTTTTATTAATAACTTTTTTAAATCTCAACAAAAAAAACAAAAAAACAAAAAAAAAAATTCTTAAACTCTCTTCTTTTTTTTATAATTTTTTTGAACTTTCTTTTCCTTTTTCTTTTTCTTTTTTAACTTTATTTTGTTTTATTTTTTCTTTTATAAACTTTCTTTTTTCTATATATATTTATAATCTTTTTTTTTTTTTCTTTTTGAAAAGTTACAACCCTAGTGAAATGTGGCTATTCACATCTTTGGTGTATAATATAAAATATATGTCCACTTATGTGCCTTTGACTCAATTAACTTTCTCCACATAAAAAGTAAAACTTACCATTCACATAAAGAGATCGTGTATTCATTTTGTTCTTCTTTTACCTTGAAAATACCATGGGTTGCTAAAACCACGAGCTTGTAAACCACTTAATGAAGAATCAAGATAATCTTATCTACTCTTCCTTCTCTTACGTATAGTTTTAAAGATATTTGGAAAGATTCCCTTTTGACTTTATCATACACATTTTATCAATAATGTATAACATTTATATAGATATGAATATTCTCCTTCAATATTTACATCGGACTATTTTTTTTCACTATAATCATTGAAATGTCAATATGGCCAAAGGCCTTTTTCTTTTAATTAAACAATTCTTTTTTTAACTCTTTTCTTTTATAATCTTTTTTCAAATTCTTTGTTTTAAGTAGCCAAGGGCCTGACCGAAAATGGAGAAACTCCAACTAGTGTAGCGAAATGCTTTGGTTGCAACGACAAGTTGATGGCAAAAGGTCGGGATCTATCAAAGTGGCTCTGATACCAATGTAACGAACAAAGCTTGTAGACTCAGAGGAATGCTTTGATACCAATGTAATGAACACGGTTCGTATACGCAGCAGAGTAAGCTTCAAAATACTTCGAAGACAAAGACATCCATTGTAGGATACTAATTGTATATTAAATATTATATAAAAATTGATGAGATATATGAGATGATTAAAATGAGGGTGAGGGTTTGCCTATATACCCTAGGTAGGTACCTCTTCACCTAAGTCACCTGACACGGGTACACGAGACACGCAAGACACGAAAATTCGAGTGTCCGACACGGGCACGTTGACCCCCCGGAACAGGACACATTAGGACACGTTATATATTATTTTATTAAAATTAGTATATATATATATAATTAATACTAAATAGATATTTCTTACACAAATTCTCATTCATGATACAAATTCAAACATAGATCTAGATTCTACATTGTAAATTTAAAATTTATAAGTTTTACAAAGTAACACTATGCATACAAATACAATTGTGACAGATTCATCAATGATCCAATAGGAGAAAGACAAGAAACTGCAATTTTCTCATTAAGTCATCAAAATGAAAATGTGTTATATAGGTAGTATGTTGTAGCAATGCCAATGGCAAATAGAAATAGCAAATACAAAACAACTACAAGTCTCAAGGTAGTAGGTAGCTCATGACTCATGAGTCATAAATCGTCATCATCAAAATCAACATCACTGTCATGGTCACCACTGCTCTCCTCTGTTGCATCCCCCTCCTATGTATCCAATGTCATCTCTGCATCTGTTGATGTGGAGGATGACCCCTCAACAGTATCACCATCATCAAAAGTGACAGGTTCTAGCATTGGGTCATTAAAATCCAATTTCGCCAATGCCAACTCAACACTGTTGTCCAAACCCATATCATCAGGAAAGACATCCCACATCTTTGTCTTTCCCTTCAACCACTCATCCCTCTGCCTGTAAATAAGAGGAAGGTTGGTGTTCACATACACCATTGTCTTTGACCTGGACTGCTCCAGCCTGTTCTTCTTGACACTATACAAATTCCCATATGTGCTCCAATTCCTCTCGCAACAAAAGGATGAAATCACCTGAGAGAGGAGCCTCATGGCTAACTGCTGTAGAGGAGGACTTGTTGCCCCATGAGTTTCCCACCAAGAATAGGGCTTCTTAGCCCCCTTGTCTCTAATCACATCATAGCACTTACATGTTGCTTGAATCGCCTCCAAAATGCTCCAAAACCCTTTGCTAAAAGCTCCCACACACTCACAGCAGAAGAGACACTCAAGAATGAGTGCAAAATGAGCCCAAATCAAGCTTTATTAGACACACGACATGCCTTTTTAGGGGAAACGTGTCCTGAAATCGGGACACGATGGACATGATTTTGGGACTTGCGTGTCCATCGAATCCCGCGATTCAGGACATGACGAACACAATCACGAGACACGTGTCCCATCGAATTGTGTCTGATTCGTGAGATTCAAAACACGAGAGGGGTTTAGGACGAATACGATTTCTTAGAGAGAAACCCTGGACCCAATAGAAGCCCATCTCGCCCCAAAGATGAATTCGAATTGAATAATGCAAATTATTAATTGGTTTGGCTCTTCTCTTATTTAATGTGGCTGCTCAAGCCTGTTCTTCTTAACACTATACAAATTCCCATATGTGCTCCAATTCCTCTCGCAACAAGAGGATGAAGTCACTCGAGAGAGAAGCCTCATGGCTAACTGCTGTAGAAGAGGGCTTGTTGCCCCATGAGTTTCCCACCAAGAATAGGGCTTCTTAGCCCCCTTGTCTCTAATCACATCATAGCACTTACATGTTGCTTGAATCGCCTCCAAAATGCTCCAAAACCCTTTGCTAGAAGCTCCCACACACTCACAGCAGAAGATACACTCAAGAATGAGTGCCAAATGAGCCCAACTCGGGCTTTATTAGACACACGACATGCCTTTGTAGGGGACGCGTGTCCTAAAATCAGGGCACGATTTTGGGACTTGTGTGTCCATCGAATCATGTGATTCAGGACACAACGAACACGATCACAAGACACGTGTCCCATCGAATTGTGTTTGATTCGTGGGATTCAGGACACGAGAGGGGTTTAGGACGAATACGGTTTCTTAGAGAGAAACCCTAAGACCTAATAGAAGCCCATCTCGCCCCAAAGATGAATTCGAATTGAATAATGCAAATTATTAATTAGTTTGGCTCTTCTCTTATTTAATGTGGCTGAAGTCATTTTGGGCATGCATTTGGAAAAATATATTTAAATACTAAAACGAGCAAGATTGAAATTAAAAGGTATTTCCCTATAAAAATTACAAGTCGGCTTGAGGCACCCCATTGAATTGTATATAAAGAGAACCCTTGTGACTCATTTGGAATAAAACATTGAATGGAAAAAGATCATCAATCTAATCTAAAGTAGCTCGCACTATTTTATGGTTGGCATCTATCTCTGTTGTGGATCGTTAATGGCTCGTATTACATATTCTCTGTGGATCATTGATGGCTCGTATTACATATTTCTTGTGGATCGTTGATGGCTCACACTACATTCTTTACGGCTCGTTGACATCTCTGTGACTCGCATTGTCACTGTGTGTGACTCACATTTGTTCTGAGGCTTGCACAGCGGCACGCTCATACTCTTAGGCTAGCACTTAAAATTACAGTGGCTTGCCCTGAGGCTCGCACTTATGATTACAGTGGCTCACTCTGAGGCTCGCACATTGGCTTGCTAAAAGGCTTACATAGTAGCTCACTCTGAGGTTTGCGCAAGTGGCTTGCTTTGAGGCTTATGCAGTGGCTTGCTCTAAAGCTCGCATTTGATTATTATTGTGGCTTTCTATCTCTGAGGTTCGATACAGTACAATGGCTTGTATACCCTTTTTCTATGGCTCGAAATGTTTTATAGCTCATATTAATTATCATTGTATCTTGCATTCATAATTTATGTGGATCGCAATGTCTACGATCTATTTACCTTGATGTAAGAACAATGATCTATGTATAACAGTAATATATACAACCGTGAGACAGTGATCTATACAACAGTGAGACAGTCATTTATATGATAGTGAGTCTGTGATAATGTATATGAGAGTGAACTTGTTGTATGGCAGTGACAATAACCTTGATATAGCAGTGAACTTGCTGTATGATAGTGGCAGTAACCTTGTTTGGACAATGCCCTTGTTGACAGTGTGATCATAATAGTAATGGCGACGATAACTTTGATATTACAGTGACTTTGACATGACAGTGACCATGATCTGCATAACAGTGCTCTAGATAGTAGATATATGGTAGTGATCTATACATCAATTCCTTCGATATGTGACAGAGATCTACATGGCAGTGAACTTTGGTGTATGACAGAGACAATCTGATGTACGACTTGAATCTATGATGATGAGATGACAGTCAAGTGCAGTGCTCTATGTCAGTGACAATGATGTCGTTCCTATGTGATTTAGAGGCCTGCCTATTGTTGAACTTCCCTTGTAGGACTAATGTCTTGAATGATGAAATACTTATGTCTCATGATGTTTGTGTTGAGAATTTGGAGGGTTGGAGATTAATACAAATTCTCTTCTTGATAATTACTTGTGATCTTACTTGTGATACTTATGTCTTCTCTTCTTTTAGTTTAGTTAACTTTCATCAAGTCAATTATCAAAATGCACAAGACACAAAAGTTAGGCTCCTAGAGCCAAGGCAAAACCTCTCCCTCTTGGAGAGGAAAACTCGCAAAGAATTCTTCTTATAGATCTTCAAATGACAAATACCATGACCCAGACATAGTCCCTTGACCTAGATATGCTTCCAAGACCTTGATTCTTCTCTTCACCAAATTACTTAGTTCTGCATCAACACTAGAGAACTTTCTCACTTTCTCCCACCTTAAGATCTGCCTTTTCTTCTTGCATTCACTGTCTTAGCTTCTTCTTTCAAATAGACTGTCCTTAACTTTCCTTTTCAAGATCTTCTTCCTAGTTTTGGAATCGCACTTCAATATGTAGAATATCTGCAGTCCTTTTCTTGCTTTATATTTACTTTGATAACTTTGATGAGACCTCACTTTACACCCTGAACATAGCTCCTTAAATTCGTACTTCATACACAGTGAAATCTGCACTTGTTCACTTAGAAATCCGACTTGTTCTCTGCACTGTCTTACCTTAGAAATCTGACTTGTTCTATGCACTATAAACTGTCCTCTATCCGCACTATATGCTGTCCTTTTATCCGCACACTATCCTTGGAGATGTCTGCATTAGGTTCAGTGTAATCTGCACTTCATCCTCCCTTTAATCCGCACTTTTTCCTGCCTTTTAATCTGCACTGAAGTCTGTCTTATATCCGCACTTTATTCCTGAGATCTTCCGCAACTCTTCCTGCAGTAGATCCGCACTTTATTCCTGAGATCTTCCGCAACTCTTCCTGCAGTAGATCCGCAAATTCAGTTTCTTTTCTGCGCAGATCAACATGGTATTTATTGTTGTCTCAGTATGTTAATAAGCCGACCTGTCAATATAATATAGGGCTGCCTTGATCACACTTTTATAGACCGACTATGACTTGTAATTTCTTCCACTTTCCAACAGTTGTTACTTCAGCAGCATAGCAGATTGTCTTCACTTGATTTCAACATTATGTGAGGGTAGTCAAGGTATTTGGAGCACAAACTAAATCCTTCATGAATATGACACCTAATTATATTTATTCCTACAAGACATACACCCAATAGACATCAAGAAGAAGTCTGTCTACATAATAAAATCTTGCTCATGAAAACCATGAAGCAAGTACACCAAAAAAATACATTTTATTATCGTTGACATCTTCTATACATAAATACATAATTACATAGTCAACATGAAGACCGACCTAGTTACACTTTTCAACAGTTTGCACTTTGTATCTCAGTTGAACATTGGATGAATATCTAATAGAAGAAGAATCTGGTTGGGTTTTCCCCCTTTGTGGGGTTTTGCCTTGGTCTCTGACCTGAATCATAGTGTCTCTATTGTGTATGATTTTATTTTGTTATTCCTTACTCTTCTGCTGCATTGTTGATGTTATTGTTCTCTCTACATGATTGTTAATGATGTTATCCTGCTATGGGGTGAAAGTTATATGAAAATGTTGAAAAAGTTTGAAAATGCAATTATCTACAACAGAGAACAATCTGGTTCTCAAAATTAATAGTTGGTCTCTAGGCTTGAGAAGACGACTTCCTTGGGATAGTCTTCTTTGCTTGAATTTGGATTAATTTTCAGTAAAATGCGACCTTTCCTTGCTTTGGACCTCACACTTGACTTGTAGAAGACTTCATCCTTGCAACATCCAGCTTCTTTGACCCCTTGGCATGAGTCCCAAGGTTGCGGGGAAGCTTCTCCCCGCCCTCAATCCCGCTCTCAAAACGCGCTCCGTTCGGGAGCGCTCGAGAGCGCGCTCTCGAAAACGCTTCCTGAGGGGAGAGTTTTCAAGAGCGCGCTTCCGAGCCTAAAAAAACACTCTCTGTTTTTCGGGAGCGTTCGGGAGCGAACACTCCCCCCATTAAAAAAACGTTTTTTTAATGGAGGGAGCGGTCGGGGAGCGTTCGGGAGCGAACGCTCCCCAGCAAAAAAAATGCTCCCTGGCGCGTAAAAAAATTTCGAACGGCAAATTTCCGAATTTTTTTTTGGGAGGGAGGGGGGGTTGGGTAAATAAAATCCCACCCTCCTCATTTGTTTGTCATTGTTTTAGTTTGAGAGCTCGAGCTTGAGAGTTAGAGAGCAAGAGAGCTTGAGAGTTTGGAAAGCAGAAGTGCCAAGGAGAGAACAAGGAGAGGGCAAGAAGCAAGCTGCAAGAGAGCAAGAGGAGGATTGAAGGAGTCAGGAGTCAGGACAAAGAGGTAGGACTTCTAATCTAGTTTTTTATTTTCTATATTGCATTTTTAAGTTGTTCAAATGAAAACTTGAATTTTTTTCTCAATGTTGCATTTTAGTGTGTTGAAAAGTGAAAAATTGAATTGTTTTTTTCCTATGTTGCATTTCCTATTCCCATTTGGCATTCCTCCATTTTTTTTGCAGGCTAGAAACTTGAAACTTGAAACATCATGGCTATATGGCTAGGGATTTTCTTCATGTTGGTTCCTTTCTTTGTAATAATGGTGTTGGAGAGTAGAAGCAAGAGGCCCATTAGAGAAGAGGAGGATGAAGAAGTGGGTTATAGTGGATTTGATGAAAATCCTAAAGAGGATGAGTATGCTAAGGAGGAAGGGGAGAGTGGAGAACAAGAGGCCACAGAGACCCCAACTAAACAAGACCAAAGTCAAACACCATTGTGGAAATATGTTCAAAGGCAGGAAGGAGGGAAAGGTGGTGGAACCACTAAATTTCTTTGCCCCCATTGCAATAAAGAATACACAGGTTCATACACCTGTGCCAGAAGACACCTTTGTGGGAAAACGCCAGGGGATGGAGAGAAAAATCTAGGAATCAAAATTTGTGTAAGTGTGCCAGCAACAGAGAGAGAGAAATATAGAAAGGAAGAGGAGGCTGCCCTACAGAGATCTAAAAGATCTTGGGGTTTCATTGATTCTTATGCACCATCAGGTCCATCACATCATGGACAAAGAAGTCCATCAACTTCCACCCATGGCAGTGGATATGGAGGCACACTTGGACCAAACATCTCCTTAAGGCGTAGAACCATATTTGATTTCCTTGACGAAGGGTGTAGGAATGATGTGGATTCAAAAAAATTCTGGTTTCTATATGCATGTGGAGTGCCATTCAATGTTCTTCGCTCATGTGGGGTGCCATGAAATGGTTTCTGCCATTAATGATGCCCCCAAAGGATACAAGAGCACTGGGTATGACAAGGCTAGAACCGTGGGACTTGATCATGACAAAGCTAAAATAAATAATTCTTTGGCTAGAATGACAAATTCTTGGAATGAGCATGGGGTGTCCATTGTATCTGATGGATGGACCAATGTAAAAGGAAAGCCATTGATAAGTGTTCTGGCTGTGTCTGTTAGTGGTGCAGTATTCCTTTCAGCATATGATTATTCAGACAAATTCAAGACCGACATTAACATTGCAGAACCATTACTTGAAACAATTGAAAGTATTGGGCCATACAATGTCATCCAAGTCATCACTGATAATGCTGCTAACTGTAAGGCAATAGGAGCAATTATTGAGGATAAATACCCCAACATATTTTGGTCTAGGTGTTTGGTTCACACAATGAACCTTTTGATGCATGATATCATTAAAAAAAAACAACCTCAATTCAAATGGCTTGGTGATTTGTACAAGAGAGGTAAAAAATGATAAGATTTATTACAAATCATAGCAATACCCATGGGCTTTTCCGTACTCACTCCAAATTGGAGTTGTTGAAGATAGCAAAGACTAGATTTGCTAGTTATTACCTCACCTTCAGGCGCCTTTTGAAGGTAAGAGAGTCATTAGCAGCCATGGTATCAAGTCCACACTGGCAGGTATTAAAGGACAGGGTAGCAACAATAGTTAACAGGCAAGGTTTTGAACATGTGGAGGAGACCGCCCTTGATCCTTTGCTTTGGGCACGTGTGAGGGAAATTTTGAATTTCACCAAGCCCATTTATCACATGATTTGTTTTTCAGATACAGATAAACCAATGATTGGGGAGGTTTATGAGCAGATGGATAGCATGTTGGGGCAAATAAAAGATTTTGTTAAGGATAACAATCCCAACTTGTATGCAATGATTTACAACTGTGCGTGTGCACGGTGGAATAAACTCAAAGTTCCACTACATGCCTTGGCATATATCCTTATGCCAAAATACTACTCTCCATCTTGGTTGGGCCAACCTGCACCTACAGGTGGGGTTAGGATCAAACCTTACACAGATCCAGAGGTCCAAGAGGGATACACGAAGGCATTGGACAAGTTGGTCCCCAACAGGGACGAGTGTGCTAGATTGCGCCTTGAATTAGGCAGATATTTCAATTGCACTGGTAACTTTGGTTCTTTCCATGCAATGGAAGACAGAGACAGATTTGATGATCTCACATGGTGGGAAGCATATGGTGGCATGGGACTTTTGCCAAAGTTGGCAAAAAAAAGTTCTCTCACAAGTTGTGAATACTTCTTCTACAGAGAGGTGTTGGAGCACCTACAGCTTCATACATAATGTGAGAAGAAACAGGCTGAATGAAAACCGAGCTAAAAGCTTGGTTTATGTGCATTACAACTTGAGGTTGTTGAGTCATTACTGTGATCGGGCATATGAGGATCAATCATATAAAGTTTGGGACAACAACCCAGAGGATGATAATTTGGAGGACAGCACCGTACATATGGAAGACTTGGAAGCAGAACTTTTGAGGGATGATGATGAAGCATCAGCAACCATGCCACCGCCACACACAGGGCCAGTCCCACCATCCAGTAGCAGTGCGGGTGCCAGTGCCAGTGCTCGATATCCAACTATTGTTCCTTTGCAGATTCAACCTCCACCTACATCCTCATGTTGCCCTCCACCTTCTAGTCATGGTCATGGTACTCCTGAGAGTACTAGAAGGCCACCATTGCCTCGTGGTTTTCACAAATTAGACATTTCTCGTGGGCGTGGCAGTGGTCCAGCCAATAGATAAAATAGATTTCTTGTTTACTAGTCTTTTCTATTTTCTAGTAGTTTTTAACTTTTATAACTGTTGAACAGTTGAAACTTGAATCTTTCATATTTATTATGATAATTTTTGTAACCAATATATGACAATTTAAGTTTGAAGTTTGAATTTGAAAGGTGAAACTTTGAAGTTGGCATTTATAAGTTTATAAGTCATTATGAATTATGAATATGATGCTTCATGAAAGTTATATGGTGATCAATGAATCAATGATGATAAATGTTATATATGGAATTTTGAAATCAATGAATCAGTGATGATAAATGATATATATCAATGATGATAAATGTTATATGTTGAAATTTGAAATCAATGAATCAATGATGATAAATGTTATAGATTGAATTTTGAAATCAATGAATCAATGATGATAAATGATATATATCAATGATGATAAATGTTATATATTGAAATTTGATATCAATGAATCAATGATCATAAATGGTATATATCAATGATGATAAATGTTATATATTGAATTTTGAAAGCTTGAAACCTTAAGATTGATGATTCGTGTGACTCAAGAGTCAATATGTTGTATGTTTCCAACTTGTGGGTGTGGTTGATGAAGATTATAACTTCTAGATGATTGATGTTATATGATTCAAACTATGTTTTTATGTTTATTATGTCTAATTCATCATTCTACATGCTTTTGTTGACCGGGACGGGAGCTTTTGAAAATGGCGCTCCTGCTCCCACTCCCAAGTAACCATGGGCATGACAAATGAGGGCTCGGCCTCCTTAATGGAAAACAGCAAGCTAATGTAGAGCAAAAGTGCTTGAAAATAGGCTTGAATTTTACTTTAGAATGCTTGAATTTTACTTGGGGGTTTTCCTTCTCCAATATGCTTCTTTAACTTCGCTTGAGAAGGGCTTATCCTTGCCCCAGGAGGACTCAGCCTTCTTTGAGTAATAATGCTTGTCCTTGACCTTTGATTTGACCTTATTTGGCTTATTTTAGCCCTTGGGGGCTAACTTGCTCACTTTATGCACCTCAAAGTCTCTCTTAGAGGGAACACTTTTGCTTCCTTGAAGAATTTCAGCCTCCTTATCTTCCTTGGAATGTTAGCAACCAACTTGACTTGAAGGATCTTGACCCTTTCTTGGAGTAATTTGGACTTGATATTTGAAAATTCGTTCTTGAGGGCTCCAATTTGCACAATTAAGCTTCAACCTTCCATCACTTTCCCACATATTCCTTTACTCCATCCAATAGCCCCAATGATGATGATGGCATGCCCACGTGTGGAATAAATGCTTGAAGATGTCACATTGGCTTGAACGTGGGGTTGATTTGGCTTGTACAAGTCACCTACTTGCCATATCTTCCTTGTCCACTTCATCACCAGACTTCAAATCTTGTTGCTTGCAATGCCACATGGGAAGCCCCTTTGCCCCAAAAATAGGTCCACCGTTGCAACTAGAGATTTGTGAGGGCGTTTTGACTACTTCAAAAGAGAAGTGGAAAGGTACCGACAGTCTTTAAGGACAAGACAAGTATCCAAGAGAAGAGTAGTCGAAGAGGACCGATATTCTTTGAGGACTTGGGAATAGAGATCCAAGATAAGAATAGTCATAAAAGGACATACCTTGAGAACATTCGGATGGGGTATGTGCCTTGTAGAGGTAGTGCAGTATCACACATAAAGCCTCCCAACATAATGCTCTTGAATGAAGTAGAGCTTGTCCAGTTAGGCCTCAGGGACAGTGATGGTCATAATAATGATGCTTACAGATGGCTTATCAATCCGACTCTTCTTATTAGAACTCTTCAATATGATGTTGTACTTTGCATTTTCCAACACATCATTCTTCTCTCTCTCTTCCAGCTCTTATTATTTTGTGTCAGGATATCATATCTTCAAGTTTTGTGATAGTCATCTTGGTGCAACCAACCTTTTGGCTCTTGTGAAATAAAATTCACTCACTCTAATTTGGTTGATTTGATGGTATTTTGTACAATATATTAAGTGTTATTTCAGCTATTTATTTGGGAAATTAGTCACTTAAATACACTTTCTTCTTACTCTATTTTTCCATACTGAAGGCTGATTTGCAAAGGACCATTTCACACATTATATTTATGAATTTTTACACACTTATTTGGCCACTAACTTACTGGTCAAACATCCACTATCTTCTTGTTTTTTCCTATGATTTAATGCACATTCACTAGTTAGAACAGCGAGAACAAAGGCTAGGGACACCCGCTTGAGGTTGGCAAGCACTAACCCAAACAGAGAGGAAGATTTGCTATTGACACTTAGGGTAGATTTCCCTATATGTTCGCTGATTTCTACTGCTGATTTTTAAAGTTTATATCAATTCACAGTGTATAAATTTGTGCTAACAGGACCCTTGCCGATTTTTTTGCCAACATGATATCAGCAAAACTAGCTAGAACCCCTCTCAAACATCCTAAGAAAATCAATGAAAATATTAAAAAAGCAAGTAAAAGTATAGGAAGGGAGATATAAAGAAAATGGAGACTTTTACTTTAAGAATTTTATATCCTCATTCCCAGTTGACTAAAGATGGACACTCTAGTTTTAGATAAGGTAAGATAAATGTATTAATTTATGACAAATGACCATTGAAAACTAAATCCATGCCTAATAAGGATTTTAAGCATTGATGGCAATACATACTCCTTACTCCTTAGAGATATCCTTACTATTTTTAAGGCTTTCTCTTTCCCAACATAACCCAGCTGTCATACTTTGTTGGCTCACTTGCTCCTAGATTTTAGGCTTGAAATTAGGGAGTTTCCCTTCTTAGGATATTGCACACTAGCCTTATAGTTTTTAGCATGTTGAAGTATATACTTGGAGAGTTCAACTTAGAGATCCTATGTCGCACTTGAACTACTTTTAAGAGATCAAATTGTTGTTTTAAGACGTGTATGCCCTAGAGAAGAGAGTTTTTGGATGGGTGATGCAGTCAACAAATGGAATTACAATTTTTCAAGGAAGGCACCCTTTTGGATGAGGTTTTTGTTCATGCAGTTGCTATTTTATCACGAGAGAGGCACTATATTTGGAATTTCTATCTTTGTTTTTCCTCTATTCTCATTCAAGCATGGAGGAGGAAGGGAGCTAGTTATTTTGTTGAGTGCTAGAGCTTGAGACCTTTGTGCTGAAAATTGTAACTATGTTCGGTCTTCATAAATGTAATTGAGTCACTATGTAATTCACTAGTCAAAAGAATAAAGAAAAGAATTTTTATTATTATTACAATGACTAATTAAAGCATCGGTTTCATGCTTGGGTAATAATTATATTAGTCAAAGTCCCCATTGTGGACTCCTAGGATTACTATTGTGTCATTAGAATCATTGTACCTTTTATAAGACCCTTCTTGGGCTTTCGAATCATGTAAAAAGAATTATTTTTTAGTCAAATATGTATTATGTCACCTCCACACCAAGTCAGCCTAAAGGAGATCAAGTCGGCCTCAAACTTTGCAATTTGACCTCAGTTGGAGCCTATATATTGGAGCAAATTGAATTCATTTGGACCATCTCACTCATTCAAAGTTTCGATATCTCAAGAGTAGCTGGGAAAAGTAAGGAGGAGGAAAAGAAGACTGAAAGGAATGCGAGTTTGGCTAAGGTGAAGGAGAAGAAGAAAATCGAAATTTTGGCACCTCTCTCTCTCTCTCTCTTGTGCCCTAGTTTGGAAGATCGAATTTTTTCTAGTGTTGTTGCTGCCAGTTGTTGCCTGCTGCAACATATTTCTACATAGTCAAAGTTGTTGGGGTACAGTTGTTGCTGCTACAAGGTTGAAGATCTGGAAGGGCTGACTTGGTGTGGAGGAAGGTTTGGTCTATGTCTAGGTTGAAGAGTCTCAAAGAAAACTATTGAAGGAAGAGAATTTTGACAGGGTTTTCCCCTAGAGAGGGGTTTTGCCCTGGGATAGTGCCTACATCTTGTGTCTCATATTTTTGTGATCTTCATACACACATAATTTGGTAATTTCTTGATGAAATATAATATAATAAAGAAGTAAGAGAAGCCAACATAATTCACATGTAATTATCAAGAAAGAAGAAATCAAACCCTAATGTACTAGTATTGATTTCTCAACATGGTATCAGAGCTAAGGTCAAGGAAGATTGAAGATCACTTTGTTGGCTCAAAGGAAATGTCTACTCCCTCTGTGAAAAGCTATATAAGAATGGGATTCAATATTGCAGGAAGTTGGATCAAGAATTTCTTCCATTACTTATTCAACAAGGTCAAGGATCAACGGTTCTTGGCTGATTGACAGAGGAAAGCAAACAACTGCATACTTTATCAAAGCAACCATCTTCTCATGCAGTGGAATTGGGAGACAACAAAAGCTATGTTGTCAAAGGCCTGGGATCAACATCTTTGAAGTTGGAAAATGGAGCCAAGTTACATCTCAACAACATACTATATGTTCCACGTTTGAAAAAGAATTTGCTTTATATTTCTTGTTTAGAAGATAAAGGGGATAGAGTTGCATTTGTTGATGGAAAAGTTTTGGTTTGGGGAAAAGAATCAAGTATTGATAAGGCTAGAGTTATTGGAGTTCGTGAAGGAAGCCTATATAGAGTCATTACACCACCTCCTCAAGCTTTGGTTCATATGGAAATCAATCCCATTGAGCTATGGCATAGGAGATATGGTCATCTACATTACAAGGTCATTCCTACTCTTAACCAATTAGTTCATGGCATCCCCAATATCAAAGAATTCCTTGAAGGAGTCTACAAGGGATGCGCTTTGGGTAACATACAAGAAAACCATTTCCAAATAGTGAAACAAGGTCTAAAGAAATATTAGACCTCATTCATTCTAATGTGTGTGGGCCCATGTCTGACAAATCGCTTGGAGGTCATATTTACCATGTAGCATTCATGGATGATCATTCTAGAAAGGCATGGCTCTACCTCCTCAAGAAGAAGGATGAAGTATTTGAAAAGTTCAAGGAGTTTATATCTGAAGTGGAAACCCTAACTAAAAGAAGAATAAAAACTTTGAGGTCCGACAATGGTGGGGAATACACTTCCAAAAAGTTAATTGAAATTGTAAAGAAGCAAAAATTAAAAGGGAGCTCATTGTTCCCTACTATCCCGAACAAAATGGGGTAGCTGAAAGAAAGAATAGGTCAATTGAAGAAGGCATTCGAACAATGCTCCTTCATCGAGACCTACCGAAAATCTTATGGGGAGAAGCAGCAATGGCAACCGTATACATTCAAAATAGAAGTCCTCGTAGAATTCTTGAGAACATCACTCCTGAGGAAGTATTCACTGGAAAGAAGCCGAGTGTGGATCATCTTCGAATCTTTGGGAGTCCTGCATACATCCACGTTCCAAAAGACAAGTGAAAGAAGTTGGACTCTACAAGCATCAAAGGAATCTTCTTTGGCTATAGTCTCTCCTCAAAAGCATATAGAATCTACATCAAAGAAGGAAAACATATTGAAGTAAGCAGGGATGTCATATTTGATGAAAATCAAGCTTACAAAAGATCCAAGGACGTTCCTATTGATTCCGATGACGAAGACACACCTATGTTCGCAAGAAGAAGTACACCATGATAATCCTACTACTATTCAAGAAGAAGAAGGAGGACCAAGTGAGCCTATTCAACCTGTGGTCATACCAACCACTAGGAAAAGGCCAAATTGGTTAAAAGCAACCCTCGAAGATGTTGAAGGACATGAAGCTGCAGAGAAAGCAAAAGGTCGAAGAGATACTCTGGATATGCTACATATATAACAAAACTAATTGAAGTTGAACCATCTACATTCGAAGAAGCTGCACATCAAGAAGTTTGGAAGAAGGCAATGCAAGAAGAATATCAATCCATCATGAAGAATGGAGTTTGGAAAATCGTTCCTAGACCTAGTGACAAATCGGTTGTCACCTCTAAATGGATTTATAAGATCAACCATGTCGTTGATGGAAGCATAGACTAGTACAAGGCCATATTTGTTGCAAGGGGTTTCTCTCAAAAGGAAGGCATAGATTATGAAGAAACCTTTGCACCCAGTACAAGGTATACTACCATTAGATCTTTGGTTTCATTGGCTGCTACAATGGGTTGGAATATCCATCAAATGGATGTGAAGATCGCATTTTTGAATGAGACCATTGATGAGGAAGTAACATCGAACAACTCGAAGGCTTTGAGGTAACTAATAGAGATACTCATGTATGTTGACTCAAGAAGGCCCTATATGGTTTGAACTTGAAGTAAACACCTAGGGCATGGTATGCAAGAATGGATGCATATCTTCTAAGAATTGGGTTCGTGAAGAGTATTGTTGATCCAATTCTCTACATCAAGGTTGAGGATAATGAGTCACTGTCAGTCATTATTCTACTATATGTGGATGATCTATTCATCACTGGTGTGGAGCAAAGAATTCGAGAGTGCAAGAAGATGCTGGCAGCGAAATTTGGGATGAAGGATCTAGGACTAATGAACTATTACATGGGTCTGGAAGTATAGCAGAAACCTGGGGAGATAGATTTGGAGCAAGGAAAGTATACCATCGAGTTATTGCAAAAATTTGGGATGATGGATTCCAAGCCCATGACTACCTCCTATCGAAAGTTGGTAGGCTCCCTAATGTACCCAGTAAACACTAGGTCAGATATATGCTTTACTGTAAACATTCTTAGTCAATTTCAGCTGGAGCGTCGTCACAATCACTGGATAGCTGCAAAGCACATATTGAGATATCTCAGTGGCACTATACATCATTGCCTAAAGTATGATAATAAGGAAGTCAAGATAATTAGCTTCACAGATTCTGATTGGGGTGGCAGTGAGACCGATGGAAGGAGCACCATTGGTGGATGCTTTAGTTTGGGAGTTGCTCTGGTCTCATGGATGAGTAGGAAGCAAGATCTCATTGCATTGAGTAGTGCTAAGGCAAAATATGTGGCTGCATGTGAAGTAGGAAAAGAGGTTGTATGGTTGAGGAAGCTTCTGATAGATTTGTTTGAGAAGCCTCTTGGTCCTACTGTGATCAATTGTGACAACCAAAGTTGTATCAAGATGTCTAGGGATCCCGTGTTTCATGCTAGGACGAAACATATCAACAATAAGTTCCACTATATCAAGAACTTGGTGCAGGATAGGATCGTGAAGTTGGAGTATGTCCCGACAGATTAATAGATAGCTGACATACTAACAAAGTCTCTTCCTATTAAGAAGTTTGAACATCTTAGAAACATGCTTGGTTTAATAGATATTTATGATCTTGTTGATAGAAATTTGGAAGAGATTTGATGAGGATTTCTGAGTGAAGCATTGCCTGGGAGGACATCTAATTGGCACTCTGTGTTGATGTCTAGTTCCTGAAGCAGGGGGGGTGGCATCGGTCTTAGAGCTCTAACCTCAGATACGCACCTAGATCCATGGGTTTAGGGTTGGCAAGTAAGCCTGATGGTACCTAGAAAAGCTGAAAACTTTAGCCCATCTTAGTCCCACCTCTTTATATGGATAGATTGCCCTGGTCTTGAATCTAGTCCTTGGGATTGTGGTGCCTAAAATCTTCATAGTTCATATAGTTTGAGATCTTTCTTATGAATACCTCCCTAGTTAAGAGGGAGTGTTAAAAATTGTAACTATGTTCGGTCTTCATAAATGTAATTGAGTCACTATTTAATGTACTTGTCCAAAGAATAAAGAAAATAATTTTTATTATTATTACAATGACTTATTAAAGCATGGGTTTCATGCTTGGGTCATCATTATATTAGTCAAAGTCCTCATTATGGACTCCTGGGATTAATATTGAGTCATTAGAGTCATTGTATCTTTTATAAGACCCTTCTTGGGCTTTCGAATCATGTAAAAAGAATTATCTTGAGTTAAATATGTATTATGTCACCTCCACACCAAATCGGCCTAAAGGAGATCAAGTCGGCCTCAAACTGTGCAATTCAACCTCACTTGGAGCCTATATATTGGAGCAGATCGAATTCATTTGGACCATCTCACTCACTCAAAGTTTCGATATCTCAAGGGTAGTTGGGAAAAGTGCGAAGGATGAAAGGAATGCGAGTTTGGCTAAGGTGAAGGAGAAGAAGAAAATCGAAATTTTGGCACCTCTCTCTCTCTCTCTCTCGTGCCCTAGTTTGGAAGATCTAAGTTTTTCTAGTGTTGTTGCTAGTTGCTGCATGTTGATGCATATTGTTGCATAGTCGAAGTTGTTGGGGTAAAGTTGTTGCTACTACAAGGTCGAAAATCTGGAAGGGCTGACTTGGTGTGGAGGAAGGTCCGGTTTACGTCTAGGTTGAAGAGTCCCAAGAAAAACTATTGAAGGAAGAGAATTTTGACTGAGTTTTCCCCTAGAGAGGGGTTTTGCCCTAGCATAGTGCCTACATGTTGTGTCTCGTATTTTTGTGATCGTCATACACAGTGCACACATAATTTGGTAATTGCTTGATGAAAGATAATATAATAACGAAGTAAGAGAAGGCAACATAATTCACATGTAATTATCAAGAAAGATGAAATCAAACCCTAATCTACTAGTATTGATTTCTCAACACTTTGTTCCCTTTTCTCTATTGCTTATTCTTTCTTGAGAGAGTGAGGTTGAGAGCTAGCATAGAGTAGCTGGGATAGTGGAGTTTGCTTTGCTAGATTTTGATTGTACCTATCTCATCTAGCAGAGTTGTATTTTTTCTTGGAGTCCTTGCTGTCCAAACTTGTCAAGGCCTCCTACAACCCTTGATACTAAAGACATCGAGTATTATTTGGCAATTATTATGTGTTTTATGGGTAGGACTTCAAATTTCATTAACCTTTTACCTACTTTCAATCTTGGTTCAATAGAAATTGAGTGGTAGGATTCAAAAAGTTCTTTACCACTATTCGCTTTCTTCTTATTTCTAACTTTTTTGACTCCATTAAAGGCATTGGTTCATTAGTTAATAGTACTTAATTCTCCATATAAAACTGAACTATCATATCCACAATGAAAATTGTGCATCTATATGCATTCTATGCTACAATGCAAAAGAGTGCCCCCTGCCCCCCTTACTTTGCTCTAGAGTCGCACTCCTAGAGGGATCGTTCAAGAAGTGCCCTTGGGTGCTCACTTCTTGAATGCTCCCTCCTAGAAGCGCATTTCGGAAGTGTGCTCCCAGCATTTTTACAACCCTCCGTACATTTGTGGGGAGCATTCAACGAGTGGCACTCCCTAAGCACTCCCCAAATGCTCTCAAGGCGCTAAAGGCTCCCAAAGCACTCCCTAAGTCATCCCAAGCAGTAAAGAGAATTTGAGCTTCTCTTCAACTTTTTTGCTTGTGGGAACCAAGGCAAGTTTCCAAAAGGTGGCTTAAGGCATGGATAGGGTTTAAATCACTCACTCACTCCATTTTATCCCATTCTATTTCTCATTTCACTCATATTTGCTAAGATTTTGAGTGGGTTGCCTATTAGTTGTTAAAAAGCAAATTTGTGAAAGCTTGGAAGGGAGATTGAAGGTTACCCTTTGTGAGAGATTGGAAGGGGGATTGAAGTTTGACATTTGTGACAGCTTGTAAGGGAGATTGAAGGCTGTCATAGTTATATTAAAACCACCATTGGAGAGCTAAAGTAGGCTTTAAACCCCATTCTTATTTGCTTTTATTTTTTTTCCATGTGTTGTAAACTAGATATTTTCTCTGTTGAATTCTTAAATGTTCTCCTCTCCTACTCTTTCCCATTTCTCCTCCTCCATCATTCTATTGTAGGCAGCAAGTTATTGTCAAGATTCAAGAAGCATGATGGGTATGCGGTTAATCTTTCTATGGATTAATCCTCTTGTAATTTTCTTTTTAGAATAGAAATATAGAAAAGCTCTACATCTCTCCCAAAACATCACAAACAACATTTAAAATTAGTTTAGACTGCATAAAAACAGCCATTGCCACATGTTATACTTGTTTTTTTTCTGCACCTTACTTTACTATTTGTCAGTTTATGTTGAGACACCTAGGTCGAGCAAGAACATCTTACATATATTAAGTGTGAACATGCAGAAAGTGGTTGAAGATATTTCCTTGCTGACCACCTTGGAAAGGTGATCATTAATTCTATCTTGGAATTTCATTCGAACAAATGAAGGGAAAGATGAAAGTCATATGTTTTTTAAGTCAATTAGTCTTAGGAATCTAAATGAAATGTTCTAGAGATTAGTGAATTTTAATCTTAGTTGTACATCTCATGATTGAGATAAGTGGCAACTAGGATTGAGGAGATTGTTTCTAAGATTCAAGAGATTAGTTTCTAGGATTGAGAGGATTAGTTATATTCTCTCAAAACATAAATAGGACAAGATAGGAAAGGTCAATTACACACATGAAAAAAAAAAGCAAAAGAACTGGGGAAAGAAAGAGTGCATCCAGAAGAGAAGAAGAGTGGATCTACTAAAGAGACCAGCACGTACAACAACCTGTACAATTCATACCACTATTGTGGCTATCTTTTCTTCATGCATGGGCCATACATCTTCAAATCTGGCCATATAATGTATTGTTGAAGTGTGATTCAATGATTGAAAGGGGGAAAGAGTGATTTGTTGTCCAATAAAGGAAAAAATAGAGCAAGCTGTACTGCTGGAGCTGTACCCTCTTTTCATAAATCATACACTAGTATTTGAGGTGATATTAATGACCACATAGATGTTGTTTTAAAGCAGGCTATAGAGTTCACCTTGTAAGATCGAATCAAAGGAATGAAAAGCTTATTTGAAGGAGAAATCCATGTGTATGTGTTTTATTTATTCCACTGTTCATTTTTTCTTCAGCTAATGTGTAATTGATGCAAAGTTCAGAAATTTAATTTTTGCTATTAGATAAATTGTATTTTGAGTTATTTAATAGAGAACATTAGGATAACAATAACCCAAGATTGAAAAATTTACATGCTATCAAAGAAATTTCTCTAATTTAGATTCTCAGGGATCGACAGCAATAAAACATATACCGAAAAGGACCATCAATTAGAGGGTTTCAATATTTCTTTTAAGGATTGATTTTCAGATCTGGGTGTTTGTGCATTAGATTGTAGAGATGGCCTCGGCTAGCTTCAGATTCGAGGACAAACTGGATGACGCCTCAAATTTCCTGTGATAGAAATGAGGGTTACAATCTTATTGGACAAGAATGATCCCTGGGATATTGTCCAGGATGTTGTCCCTTCACCTACAAATCTTCAACAGTTGGCAGCTCATTAGAAGAAGGAAGTAAGGGCCAAGCCAATGATCCTGGATGCCATAAAAAATCATTTGATCCTTCATATATTCAAGAAGAAAATGACAAAGGAAGTGTTTGCTGCCCTCGTAAGCCTCTACCAGAGTGAGAACATGTTAATCCAAGTTGTCATTGATGGCAACAGGTTGATGAAGGAGAAGCCAGACTATGACCCTATGATGAATAAGCCTAACAATGAAGATGACCTTGGAGACAGAATTTTACTCTCTGCACATAAATATTCAAGGTCAGTTATAAAGGAATAATATTTTGGACACCTTGAGGGAATCTTTATACATTAAGTTGTATACCATTTTATAAAGCATAATTTTAGCTTTCCAACGAGCTATTACTCAGCCAAAATCTGCTAGCGGTTTGAAAGTTATTAATTTTTTAAGTTAAGAAGAAATTTTCTGGTCTGTGAGCCGACCTCATCCCTCTAGGACAATTCGGCCTACTTCAAGGGACATGTCTATTCATTGGAGGGTCAAACTTTGTGTATTTATATACGGTCAATCTCCTTTCTTTCGGATAATTATCATCTCAGCTATTGATTACAGAGTTCGGTTAAGAAGGAAGGTGTTCATACCTCATGAACACAAGAAGAAAAGACTGAAAAACTATTCTATAATTTTTGGACTGTTGGAGAAGGTTCTTGAACATCGGATCTGTGGTATCTGCTGTGGTAACTCACCTCAGTATTCAAACTTCGGACCAGTCACCTGTGAAGGAATTACCCTCGGTCCTATTGCATATTTCAAGACAATCACATTTGAACTAAACTCGGTCTAATAAGGAGGGACAGTCACCTATAACAGTTTGGTTTTGGCACACAGAACTGTCTTAACATATCTGTAGAGAATGACACAATACCTCGGATTACATTGCCACCTGTAGGAGCTCATTTAAGGCTCCTATCTGTGATAACAGTCAACTATTACTTAAAGCCTGTTCACCTGTAACAGCTCAATCAACAGTCACCTATCCTTCAGACCTGTGGATACTTATATTCTCGGAATTGTCACAGTCGCCTGAGAGGCTCAGTTTTGAGCTCGGATTACGTGTTGAAGTATTAAGGAGTAGACTTGGAAGCAGCCCTTTGATATCTCTGAAACGAATTACAAGTAACGTTTGAGGGCAAGTGTTAAACAGTGAAGAACTTGTGAGCCTTCAAGAAGTGAAGAATATGGAGGTGTAAAGAACCTGTGGCCTGGTCAAGAAATTGAAGGCTTGTACAATGAATACTTGAGTTGACTTGAAGAAGCCTCGTGAAGACATCTTTGGAGCCTATCTCTTGGCCCTCTTGAGCAACTTGATGAAGATCCTTGAAGCAGAAGTAACTTGAAGAGAGTTGTTTGGAAGACCTGGTGCAAAACTTGAGCAGATTATTGAAGACACCTTTGAGGAATTATTGAAGTCATGCAAAGACACTTGTAGAACCTGATCTTGAGACACCATTGGAAACCATGATGCGTTGATATCATCCTGAGGTGACTGGGAGGATTTGGCTGGGTATCATTAATCTTGTTGAAGACACTTATGTAAGTACATCTCACATTTTCTCTCTAAAGATTTCTGTAGTATTGGTGTCCTTGGAGTAGGAGCTCCTAAACACAAGGTTGGTGCCTTGAGAAGATAGGGTCGAAGCCCTAGAGGTCGGAGCCTCAACAAAGTCCAAGTTGGTGCTTGGCAAACAGGTTGGTGCTTGTTTCATTGAAAGGGTTGGTGCCAGTGTTGCACGATCCTCCCCCGCCCCCAAGGATCCAAGGTCGGAACCGCGTCCCGCACCGATCCTTGGGCGATCCTCTGTCGGAATCGTGGATCCGAAAATCTGATCCGCGGTTCCGCCTTTTTGAGGCGATTCCTGGAAATCTGTAACCACACAAGGCCGATCCGCGGTTTCGGATTCCCAATCCGCGAATCCAGAAAAGGATCCGTTGGGGATCCATAGAGGTTTGGGCACGGATCCGCGTGGATCGTCAGTGGATCCAGAGGGAGATGGGCGGTACCGCGAGGTTCTAAATTCAAAAACAAAATTATATTACATAGACCAAAAAAAAAAAACTAAAACTTTGACTTAAGTTGGGTTGGGGCTTCCCAGACACTCCCAAGGTGCTCCCTTGATGCTCCTTAGATTCCCTGTCATGGTAATGTTTGAGAGTGTTTCCAGCCCCATCGGGCTTCATATGGAGAAAATAGAATTTCATATCCTATTCAAAATTCAACAGACTTAACAGTTTTAAGGAATTCAGGATCAATGAAAATGTGGCTTTTCATTAGATTATATCATGTATGAGGGTATGTGATTGGCATTTAATCAAGAGCACCAAGCCCTCCATGTGCTCATGTACCCTAGTGTTGGTGGTGTTAATTGTTGAACTCATTTTTCATGGCCTTAGCAAAAAATTACCTTTCAATCAAGTCAAAATCATTACGCAAGCATGTTAAGCTTTTTCCACCATATTTTAAGGCTTGGATTAGGTTGTTTGATTAAAATTGGGAAATGATGACTAATATCCCTAGACAATCGAGGTAGAGGCAAAGGCGAGACAAGAGGAGAAGAATCTAGATTCTAGATGGTTGATGCTCGAATAATTAACCATTGATGTACAATGGATGCCATATCTATCTTGATTTGTATACAAATATGCAGGTTTTCATATCTTCTACAACTAGTTTGGTATTTTTGATGTTTTTTTAATACAAATGCAAAAAATTATAGAAATATATATATATATAGTAGACGGTTTCGAGACGCTTCGCTTCCTAGATTTTTGGGAAATGACGCTTCTGCATATCCGCTTCCAAAAAACGTCCCTGCTTCGTGCAACATTGGTTGGTGCCCTTCTCTCATCTATTGTATACTATTATTAAAAAGGGGATTGAAGTTCTCTTTAATCCTTAATATCATTATTATATATCTCTCTTTTTTAATTGTGAAGAATCTAAACTGGCAATAATTAACAATTGAAAAGAAATATTGATTCACCCCCCTCTCAGTATTTCCAACAATTGATATCAGAGCCAGCTTCTTCATTATCAGCCTAACAGCTGGAAGAAGGATTCTTAGGCACAATGAAGAACATGGAAGCAACAGGGAAACTACATATCTTTGATGGAACAAACTTTAGTTTCTGGAAAAAGAGGATGTCCTACTATCTAATGTCTCTTGGCCCTGAAGTATGGCACTCTGTTTTGGATGGATACAAAGCTCCCGCCGGTCTTCCAACTAATCCAAATGAAAGAAGAGCCTACATTGCTAATGCCAAAGCTTTAAATTCCTTCACTAGTGGAATCACCGATTCCGAATTTACGAAAGTTATGAACTGTGACTCAGCCAAAGAAGTATGGGATAAGTTGGTTTCGTTATATGATGGGGACTCCAAAGTTAAGAAGGCAAAGCTTCAGACCTATAGAAGACAATTTGAGAGTCTGAAAATGGATGATGAAGAAGATATTGCATCATTCTTCCTCAGAGTAGCTGAAGTGGTTAACTCACTTAAAGGACTAGGGGAAAATATTGAAAAAAGCACCATAGTTCAAAAAATCCTGAGATCACTTCCTAACAAATTTGACTCCAAAGTAAGTGCCATAGAAGAAATGAAGGACCTAGATACTCTCAAGATGGATGAACTTCATGGAATTCTTATTGCCTATGAGATGAGGAAAGGGATCCCAAATTTCAAAGAAGCAGCTTCCAAAGCCTCAAAATCTACAAAAGAAGGAAAAGGATGGAATTGCAACAGCGATGAATCTGATACTGAAAACGAGTTAGCTCAATTCGTATGAAGACTAAAGAGGGGATCCAAGCTAAAAGATAAGTACCCTCTTATTTGTTTCAATTGTGGAAGAATAGGTCATTATGTTGCAAAATGTCCTCATAAACATGATAGTGATGATGAAAAGGACTCTAAAAGAATGATGTACAAGAAGAAAGGGTTTAATAAGAAGAATTTCTTCTCTAAACAAGATGAGTCTGATGAAGATGAATTCGTAGTCATAAAAAGGAAATCAACTAGAAATGTGCATCAAAGCGATGATGAATCAAATGAGGAAAGTAATTATGTTGGAAGTAAAGAAACGCTTTTCATGGCATTTACAAATGATGATGACTCAGAAATAGAAGATGAAAGAAACATAGATAGTTTGCTAATGAGTGCCATTGAAGAAAATGAGAATCTACAAAGGAAGATAATTTCTCTCAAAATAGAAAGGGAGGAAGCAAAAAGAAGGGAAGACTTCTTGAACATCAAATTAAAAGAGAAGGATGATATTTGTGAAAAACGTGCAGCTGAAATAGTATCCCTAAGGAAGGAATTGGAGCAAGTCAAAAGGAGTTGGCAAAGCTCTCTAGCTCTTGACAACATTCTTAATACTCAAAGACCTCAACATGACAAGTCTGGAATTGGTTTCAAAGGAGAATCATCAAGTACAAAGAATAATGCCAGAAGTTATACTGATGTACTCTCTTGCCATCCAAAAGAAGAAAATTCATCTCAGGAAAAAGGTCGCATCTCAAAACCAAGATTTGAAGAAAGAGCAACTCCAAGGAAGAATGTTGTTTCAAGCTATGGATACCACAACAGGTATCAAACTATTTTTCTTGGGCATTGTTACAATTGTAAAAACTTTGGGCATCAAGCTAAGCATTGCAAGGCTCATAAGAATGAAGCACCAAGATTGAATAATCAATCAAACCAACTACGTGGTCCTAAAGAGCAAGAACAAATCAAAACTTACAATTCCTTTGATCCTTTGGCTAAGTTTGATCCGTCTTGCTCATTATGTGATGATTATGATCATAATGAACAAAATTGCCCTCTCAAAAGGGAAAAAGCTAAAAACGTAAGTCTCAAAACCGATAAATGTGGCCTAGATCTATGTGCTCATAGTGAAGAAAACCATTGGTTCGTGGATAGTTGATGCTCGAGACATATGATAGGCGACCAAAAGAAGTTTATCTCATTGAACAAGAAAAATGGAAATGTATCTTTTGGAAGTGGATCTACTAAAATCACTACAAAAGGGACTGCTACCCTTGTCAATGGACTAGGAAAGGCTCAAAATACCTTGCTAGTAGAAGGGCTCAAACACAATCTCTTAAGTGTCAGCCAGATTTGTGACCAAGGACATAATGTTGTCTTTAGTACAAAAAATTGTGAAATAAGAGACTCGTCCTCAGGAGAGCTTGTGGCAAAAGGAGTAAGAACACCAGATAATGTTTACATTCTTAGTAGAATCCAAGAAGATAAATGTTACTTTAGTCAAACAGATGAAAGTTGGTTATGGCACAAGCGATTGGGGCATACAAGTTTTGATAACCTAGTCAACATCAGCAAAAATAATGCAGTTAGGGACATTCCAAAAATGTGCAAACCAAATCAAGTTGTATGTGGCCCATGCCAACATGGAAAGCAAACCAGAACTATCCACAAAACTAAGGAGTTCTCCACATCAAAACCTTTGGAAATCATTCATGCAGATTTATGTGGGCCAACTAGAACTCCAGCTCTTCAAGGTGAAAGGTACTTTGCTCTATTTGTTGATGACTATACTAGGATGATGTGGATATATTTTATAAAATATAAATCTGAAGCATTTGAGTGTTTTAAGAACCTTAAAGCTCTCATTGAAAATGAAAAGACTCTAAGATTAAATGTCTTAGAATGGATAAAGGAGGAGAATTCACTTCAAAAGAATTTGATAAATTCTGCAAAGAGCATGGAATCGAAAGAGAACTCTCTATTGCTAGGACACCCCAGCAAAATGGAGTAGTTGAAAGAAGGAACCGAACCATTCAAGAAATGGCTAGGACAATGCTACTAGCAGCTGATTTGCAACCAAAATTTTGGAGAGAAGCAATTGGCACCGCAGTTTATACCTTAAATCGAACTCAACTGAGACCAAATAATGAAAAGACTCCTTATGAATTGTGGAAAGGAAGCCCTGCTTCAGTAAAATATTTCAGAATTTTTGGAAGCAAATGTTTCATAAAAATAAATGACAACTCACCAGGTAAATTTGATTCTAGAACTGACGAAGGAATATTTCTTGGATACTCCACTAGGAGTAAAGCTTACAAATGTTACAACAATCGTCTACGAAGAATAGTGGAAAACATTGATGTAGAGATTGATGAAGGCCTTCCAGAGAAAAGGATTGAAAATCATGAAGTTGAGCATTTCTTTGAACAAAGTGAAGAAGAAGAATCTGAAAAAGAGAAGAATGAAGAACCTCAAAATGAACCTCAAAGTGAATCTTCACAAACTCCCTCCAAGATCAAGTTTGTTCAAAGATATCATCCGGAAGAACAGGTCATCGGAAATATAGATGAAGGAATCCAAACTCGAAGAAGAATGATTAGCACCCCAAGAAAAAACGATATGGCTCTATTATCTTTAGTAGAACCTGAAAATTTTTCTCAAACAAGCAAAGATCCTTATTGGGTAAAGGCCATGGAAGAAGAAATGTCTCAAATCGAAAAAAATGAGACTTGGGAACTAGTACCTCGCCCAAAAGATAAAAATATAATTGGAACAAAATGGGTATTCAAAAACAAGATGAATGAAGATGGACAAATCATCATAAATAAAGCCAAACTTGTCTGCAAAGGGTACTCGCAAATTGAAGGAATTGACTTCGAAGAGACCATTGCACTAGTAGCTCGAATGGAAGCCATAAGAATGTTTTTGGCATTTACTTGCTCAAAAGGATTCAAGGTTTATCAAATGGATGTAAAATCAGCATTCCTGAATGGAGATCTCAAGGAAGAAGTTTACATGGAGCAACCAGAAGGATTTGATCTTGCTGAAGGAAACGACTTTATATGCAAACTGAAAAAGGCCTTGTATGGATTAAAACAAGCCCCTAGAGCATGGTATGCAAAGTTGGATCACTATCTGCAACAAGAAGGTTTTAAAAAGGGAGTGGCAGGTAGCAATCTCTACATGAAGATGGACAAGGGAAAACTTCTGATCACTCTTGTTTACGTTGATGATCTAATCTTGCTAGCAATGATGAAGAAATGAGCCATGAATTTGCTTTAAATATGTCCAAAAAATTCGAGATGTCAATGATCGGTGAGTTGTCTTACTTTCTTGGGCTACAAATATCTCAAACTTCTGCAGGCATGTTTATATCTCAGGCAAAATATCTTAAAGACATGCTTAAAAGGTATGGGATGGAAGATTGTGCACCTATGAGCACACTAATGACCACAGATTGTAAATTAAGCAAAGACGATGATACCCCTCAAATAGATGCAACTCTTTACAAATCAATAATTGGAGCTCTCCTGTACTTAATTGCTACAAGAGTAGATATTATGCAAGTAGTAGGAATGGTGGCAAGATTTCAGTCAAGTCCTAAACAATCCCATCTAGCAGCTGTGAAAAGGATTCTCAGATATCTGAAAGGAACGACTGATTTCGGTCTTTGGTATCCTAAGAGTTCAACTCTTATTGTGACAGCTTACTCTGATGCTGATTGGGCCGGAAGCGTGGATGATCGAAAAAGTACCAGTGGAAATGCATTCTTTATGGGAGATTGTCTTGTATCTTGGCTCAGCAAAAAGCAATCATCTATATCCCTTTCTACAGTTGAAGCCGAATATATAGCTGCTGCTGATTGTTGTACACAAATTCTATGGATGAAGGAAGCCTTGAAGGATGTCAACATAGAAACTAAGCAACCAATTACTATTTTTTGTGACAATACTAGCGCCATCAGTCTTTCAAAGAATCCGGTGATGCACTCAAGAACCAAACATATTCCAATCAAATACCACTTTCTCCATGAACAAGTTGTTGAACACAGTATCAGGTTGGAATACATCAACACAAAAGAGCAAATTGCGGATATCTTTACAAAACCCTTTCCACGAGAAGCATTTGAGTATCTTCACCAAAAGATGGGGATCATTGCTCTTGCATCACATTAAATTAAGCAGCATGTCAAGGGTACAGTATGTTAGGGGGAGTAGCATGACAGGGGGAGTACTTTGGCACCCCATTGCCAGTGATGTCAAAGGGGGAGAGAAGAAGAATATTGCCATCCAATGACAAAGGGGGAGATTGTTAATCCAAGTTGTCATTGATGGCAACAAGTTGATGAAGGAGAAGCCAGACTATGACCCTATGATGAATAAGCCTAACAATGAAGATGACCTTGGAGACAGAATTTTACTCTCTGCACATAAATATTCAAGGTCAGTTATAAAGGAATAATATTTTGGACACCTTGAGGGAATCTTTATACATTAAGTTGTATACCATCTTATAAAGCATAATTTTAGCTTTCCAACGAGCTATTACTCAGCCAAAATCTGCTAGCGGTTTGAAAGTTATTAATTTTTTTAAGTTAAGAAGAAATTTTTTGGTCTGTGAGCCGACCTCATCCCTCTAGGACAAGTCGGCCTAATTCAAGGGACATGTCTATTCATTGGAGGGTCAAACTTTGTGTATTTATATACGGTCAATCTCCTTTCTTTCGGATAATTATCATCTCAGCTATTGATTACAGAGTTCGGTTAAGAAGGAAGGTGTTCATACCTCATGAACACAAGAAGAAAAGACTGAAAAACTATTCTATAATTTTCGGACTGTTGGAGAAGGTTCTTGAACATCGGATCTGTGGTATCTGCTGTGGTAACTCACCTCAATATTCAAACTTCGGACTAGTCACCTGTGAAGGAATTACCCTCGGTCCTATTGCATATTTCAAGACAATCACATTTGAACTAAACTCGGTCTAATAAGGAGGGACAGTCACCTATAACAGTTTGGTTTTGGCACACAGAACTGTCTTAACATATCTGTAGAGAATGACACAATACCTCGGATTACATTGCCACCTGTAGGAGCTCATTTAAGGCTCCTATCTGTGATAACAGTCGACTATTACTTAAAGCCTGTTCACCTGTAACAACTCAATCAACAGTCACCTATCCTTCAGACCTGTGGATACTTATATTCTCGGAATTGTCACAGTCACCTGAGAGGCTCAGTTTTGAGCTCGGATTAGATGTTGAAGTCTTAAGGAGCAGACTTGGAAGCAGCCCTTTGATATCTCTGAAACGAATTACAAGTAACGTTTGAGGGCAAGTGTTAAACAATGAAGAACTTGTGAGCCTTCAAGAAGTGAAGAATCTGGAGGTGTAAAGAACCTGTGGCCTGGTCAAGAAATTGAAGGTTTGTACAATGAATACTTGAGTTGACTTGAAGAAGCCTCGTGAAGACATCTTTGGAGCCTATCTCTTGGCCCTCTTGAGCAACTTGAAGATCCTTGAAGCAGAAGTAACTTGAAGAGAGTTGTTTGGAAAACCTGGTGCAAAACTTGAGCAAATTATTGAAGACACCTTTGAGGAATTATTGAAGTCATCTAAAGACACTTGTAGAACCTGATCTTGAGACACCATTGGAAACCATGATGCGTTGACATCATCATGAGGTGACTTGGAGGATTTGGCTGGGTATCATAAATCTTGTTGAAGACACTTATGTAAGTACATCTCACATTTTCTCTCTAAAGATTTATGTAGGATTGGTGTCCTTGGAGTAGGAGCTCCTAAACACAAGGTTGGTGCCTTGAGAAGATAGGGTCGAAGCCCTAGAGGTCGAAGCCTCAACAAAGTTCAAGTTGGTGCTTGGCAAACAGGTTGGTGCCTGTTTCATTGAAAGGGTTGGGGCCCTTCTCTCATCTATTGTATATTATTATTAAAAAGGGGATTGAAGTTCTCTTTAATCCTTAATATCATTATTATATCTCTTTTTTTTAATTGTGAAGAATCTAAACTGGCAATAATTAACAATTGAAAAGAAATACTGATTCATCCCCCTCTCAGTTTTTCCAACAGAACATACACAATAAGATGATATTGCAGAACAAACTGCAATCCATGAAGATTACCACATCAGATTTAGTCACCAGTTACCTTATGAAGGTCACATAGATTTTTGATCAACTTGCAGCAATTGGAGAGATGATTGCAGACACAGAGCTAGTGAACATGGCACTTAATGGATTTCCAACTTCATGGAAACCAATTGTCAAAGCTATATGTGCTTGTGAGAACCTTTCTAACTTTGAAAGGCTGTGGGATCACTGTATGCAGGGGGGGGACTCGGATGAAGTCAAAAGCAAGAAAAAAGGGTGGTGATGAAAAAGTAGCCCTATTGGTCAAACAAATAAGGGCAGAGGTAAAGGACACAGCAAGGGTAAAGGAAAGAGTGAGGAGTCAGCCTCACATCCAAGAAAGCACTTGAGTAAAATTGGTGTTTTGTGTCATAAGCACAATCACTATGCATCACAGTGTTCAAATAAGAATAAGGATAAAGGGAAACACCAACAGAAGCTAGTAGCAATCTCTGCAGAAACTCTAATGAATGAGTTTGCTGCCAAGTTCAAGAAGGATTTCTCAATGGTATCTTGCCTTTCTACCAACATAATTCCTAGTTCAAGAAGGATTTCTCAATGGTATCTTGCCTTTCTACCAACATAATTCCCAGGAATCCATGGTATGTGGATAGTGGGGCATCTCATCGTATAACATTAGCACAGAAGTTATTTTCTAATCTAAAGGAACGAGACTCAAGAGTATAGGTTGAGCTTGGTGATGATGCCAAGTACCCAATAACAAGAGTTGGTACTATTCCCTTCCAGCTCAAGTTAATTAACTCTTTAGATTTTGATGATGTCTTGTTTGTTCCAGGTCTCAGAAAGAATTTGCTTTCAGTTTCAATTATGGAGGATAAGGGCTTTGCAGTTGAGTTCAAAAACAAGTAGGTCCTCATCAGACCAAAGGAATCTAAGCCCAGATACAATACAAATAATAGGGGGTAAAGAAGGTAATCTTTACAGGTTGCATAGTGAAACTCTTCAAGCCCTAGTTAATAACAGTAACAACTTGTGAGAATTATGGCGCAAGAGAATGGAGCACATGCATCATAGACCATTTCTTATTATGATGGAAATAGTCACAGATCTTCCAGAGTTTGAAAAAGATTAGCATCGAGGATGGATTGCATACCCAAAGCTTAGATATAATTCTGCATCATTTCCATGTGGTGTTTCACTTATTAGGTCATTTCCGACTCGTTGTTTTTTCATATTTATTAATAGAATTATTCAAAACATGAGTCTTTTTATTTTAAATTAAGTGTTACTGATCGTTTTTTATTGTTAGTGGACTCCTAAAATCACCAAAGGATTCCCCCTGTGGTTAGAAAACACTAACCCAAAAGTACATGGAAATAGTACGTGGTGACAATGTATAGCTTCCAGTTTCCTTGGAAGTTGGAACCTTGCAGTTTCAAGTTATAACGAGGTTTTTCTATATTATATATATATATATATGCGCAAACACAACTTCGAAGTTCGGTCTGGTTAAGTGATCATTGACTGAAGCAAAACAACCCTCTTTTCTTACTATAATTGAAAGAAAGGATAAGGAATCCATCTCCTCAAACCCAACTGAAAATGACTCATGGGCAATTTAAAATGTTCGGCAACCCTAACGCCATTGGAGATACCAAGTGCCCGTGTCCTTAGAAAACCAATCCTGGCCTCGACCTATATCTATACTCGGCAATTGAAAAGACGGAAGATTAAAAAAATTCCACATGGGCTGAATAAATTTAAGTTTAACAGGCATAGAAGTATATGCAGAAACCAATTTTCAAAAGGAAAAACTTGACCAAAAATGGAAATGCGACAAACCTGCTTTTGGGTTTCGTCGATCAGCAAAGAGGTTGAAAATCTGGATCGGCTAATTCGAATAGGATTGCTGGACCTCGTCACTGCGCTGGCCAA
Organism: Pinus albicaulis; assembly: GCA_034641835.2. Taxonomy (NCBI): domain Eukaryota; kingdom Viridiplantae; phylum Streptophyta; class Pinopsida; order Pinales; family Pinaceae; genus Pinus; species Pinus albicaulis. The sequence continues at coordinate 310,045,792 of CM076580.1, read as the reverse complement.
AGCCTTGCAAGCAAACAATCGATGCATTCTGTATCGCCTCTTCAATGGGGATACAGTTTGGTTCGATACCTTTGATTGAGCTCTGTCAAAAAATTTACAGTTGATATAAACAAGGTGGGCAATCTGTATCCAGAGCCTCTACCACCCTGAACCGGCTTTCGATGTGCACACTGTGGATACGACTCAATCCTGATTGATAGTCATCCACAGGGATATACTTTCCATTTTGAATAGACCAGTTTGATTCTGATGCATTCAGTAGTCTCTCGAAACACGTTCCAATAATATTGCCTTCGATACTTACAACAACTAGATTACAGAAAGCGCACGCAGGCGTCGAGATAAATGTTGTAAGTGAGAATTTGTTTTTTACAAAGTTTGGTGGGAGGGTTGTGGGATTGAATAAAATAAAGATTAAGTGACGCAAGTTTTTATGACAGCAAATACATAAACATAAAAATTTTAAAAATAATAAAAATAAAAATAAATAAAATAATAAAATAAAAAATTATTTACATATATTTGTAAATAATATTTTATAGGAGGAATATAAATATAAATTTTAAAACGGATTTTTAAAATTTTCAAAACTGATTTTCAAAATTTTCTAGTTGATTTTGTCAAAATCATTTCTGAAAAATCATTTTTTCTCGAGCTAAATTATCTTTTGTTTGGATTGTGA